>VNKF01012144.1:0-16328 GCA_008044355.1 Drosophila lacteicornis
AAAATAAGATTCTTTATAAATATTATTTTGTAACGTTATTTATATATATAAATGGGTTACCTTTTTTTAGTATCGCTAATCTAGCTCATACGGTGGGACCTATTGAAATGATTTTTTTTTTTATGCTTCGTTCTTGGTTAAAGATGCACGCTAAGAAGCGATTTTTTTTCGGTCTACGGAAATCCGGAAAATTCGCATTTTCCCAATTTACCACGATCATAGATAGTCATCCGGACCTCACTAACGTAGAAAAGCTTCAGCATCTACGATCGTGCCTGAGGGACGCAGCGATGGAAACTATTCGCTCATTGGAAATTTCGGATGGCAACTACGCAATTGCTTTAGATTTTCTGCAAAATAGATTTGATAATCGACGTTTAGTTTTTCAGGCACACATTACTGAGATCCTGGGACTTAAGGCGGTGGTTCCGTCTCGACACTTCGGGAGCTGTCCGATAAATTCAACGCTCATATTCGTGCTCTCAAATGACTGGGCACGACGGAACAAATCGCAGGATGCATCATCGTCCAAGTCCTGTTCCAAAAGTTGGATCCGGCGAGTCAGGCAAAGTCCTCTAAACGCTCTTCCCACTTTGCCTGACTCGCCTTCGTCAATTTAATTCCTACGTGGGAGTCAATGGCATCATTTCTGGAGCAGCGATTCAGGACGTTGGATACTATGGATTTCGCCATGGCAAACTATGCGCCGGGCAATCAGGTGGGAAGTAACAGAATACCCAATGCGCGTAGATCAGCATTTGTTGCTTCGAGTGCTAACCCTTGGATTTTCATATTCTGTAATGATACGGGGCATTCCATTTCTTATTGTCAGAATTTTAAAATCCTGTCTCCTGCGAATAGGCTTCAAGAAGCGAAACGGCTCGGTCTTTGCATAAATTGCCATCAAATTCGGCAAAGCAACTCCAGTAATTGTCGTGTATGCGGATCTAAGCACCACACCCTGCTTCACCTGGGAAACTCACCTTCCTTTCCTTCACAAGAAGGAGCACAGCTTCAAAGAGGCACTTCCCTCTGCCTTACCCTCTGCACTGCCTTCCACTTCGACTGCTCTTACTGCACATGCGTTTAGTAATGATATTGTACTCTTAGCAACGGCTAGCGTTTTAGTAAAAAACCGTTCCGGGGTTTTTGTTCCCTGTCGAGCTCTACTCGATTCGGGCTCCCAACTGCATCTAATAACGTCCCGATTTGCAAATCAGCTTCAAGTAAAGAAAATAAAATCTTCAGCATCTGTAACTGAATAGGAGATTCCAGTTTTGTGACGGACGGTCACTCGGTCAATATTACGATTCAGCCCCGAACTTCCGAATACTCAGCCAACATTACCGTGGTGATTGCTCCGAACATAACAGAGCGACAGCCTAGCTTCAATGTCGACATTGGCAGCTGGAACATACCTAAAAATATACAGTTAGCTGACCCAAGGTTTTATGCTCCCCAGCGGGTTCATCTTTTAATCGGAGCAAGCCTCTTTTTCGAGATGTGCGTTGGCCAAATAAGCTCCACCTGGATTACCCCTAATTCAAAAGACGCGTCTGGGTTGGGTTGTTTCTGGAGGCTATGGCCTTTCCAATGGCTCGGCTTTAATGTCGTCTCAAGATGTACTTCTCGCTAGTAGAGAAAATAGTTTCGATCGGTTAGCTGATTTCCTTCGACGATTTTGGGAAGTGGAAAGCTGCGCCGAGCCAATTATACGCGCTACTAAGGAAGAATTGGACTGTGAACCACATTTCGTAAGACACGTCGTTCGCTTGCCAGCTGGTGATTATTCTGTTCGGCTGCCTGCCAAGTTTAATCTAGATCTTTTGGGAGAGTCCTACCAGCAAGCTTATCGAAGATTCTTGTCCTTAGTGAGAAAGTTGAATCGTCAGCCAGCCTTGAAGGCTCAATATGCAGCATTCATCCTATTGGCGGGCCACATACGCAAACGACGACGTGCAGGCGCATTTCGTGTGCTCCAAAACGAAATGTGCTCCGATGAGGACCATGTCAACCCCACGACTGGAGCTCCAAGCAGCCGTACTGGGTACGAGACTGATGGACACCGTTAAACAGGAGCACGGTGTGGACATCGGAATTTTCCAACGTAGCTCATCCCTTGCCGCCAGTTCTCAACGGCTGCGGCCAACCCGTCTGGTAACGGCTCGTCCCAGTCGACTCCTCGCCACCAAATCTCTCTCATCAACAATTTGGCAGTGATCATGTAGCAACTCAAAAATCCAATCGGGTCGAACGTGGGCATGATCAGGCTCAGGAACTCCCTCTTGGTAGGGACGCGTTCCCCCGTCATCACGCTGAATTTGAAGTCATCTGTCGCCGGCTGCCAGTACATGCCCAGTATTTTCTCCTCCTCCCAGTGCCTGGGATTCGCCTTGGATCCTAGTGGGTTTAAAGCCTTGAAAGTTCAAATCTGAACTGGAAGTAAACCGGCACAAATCAAACCCGGCATCTGCATGTATATCTCTCACCCGCGTCGAAACAGCAACAGCCTCGTCTTCGTTTGTGAAACTGTCGACGTAGTCGTCCACGTAGTGATACTCATTTATCGCGAGGACCGCTCGTGGATCCGTGCTGCTGTACTGCTAGGCATTCACGATCTTCACATAATCCGCTGTACATGGTGAGCAGGCCGCTCCGAAAGTCACCTGCATCTCATACGTATCTGGATCCCGACGATCATCTCCGTGTCTCCACAGGAACCTCTGGGAGCATCTGTCCTGTGGCAGCATCAATACCTGATGAATCATCTCCTTCATGTCTGCACAAACCCCAACTACTCTTTCCCTAAAGTGGAAGAGCACTGGTAGGGGCTTGTAGCGCTGAGGGCCTTTCATCAGCGCTGAGTTCAGCGGTACGCCGTTTACCTTGGCTGCCGCATCGAAGACCAGCCGGATTTTTCCGGGTTTGTTTGGGTTCTCTACCCCGAAGTGCGGCAGGTACCACACCCTGCTCCAGTCGTCGTGCGTAGCCCTTCTTGACGTAGTCATCTATAATTCCATTGTAAGCCCGCGCGGAGTCCATGTCGCGCTTCATTTTCCGTTCGATGTTGACGAGTCTCTTGAGTGCCATGTTGTAGCTCTCTGGCAGTCTCACCTCGTAGTCCTTCCATAGCAGACCAGTCTGGTATGGTTGCCCCATTCGCTTAGTCGTCTCCTCCAGGATACTCAGGGCCCATGCGTCGCCGCCATCTGTGACTGGCGGTGCCGGCTTCATCCCACCATCTGCGACTGGTGGTGCTGGCTTTACCCCGAAATTCTCAATTTCGAAGTAGTCGCTGACCATCTTCTCCAGAAGATTATCATGAGGAACGGCTAGAAGGCACGATCTCTGAAACGGTGAACTTACTTTTCCTTTCACCGGTCCATATACCACCCAACCAAGTGCGGTGGCTGCTGCATATGGCCCTCCAGTTCCAAAGCTTCTGGTTTTGAGGGGTATTCCTAAGTGCGCGTGATCCAATCCAATTAGGATCCTTAGCGCGGCTTGACAGGTAGGCGCGCATTCGCCTTTACTACCTTCACATCTTCCCCACGCAGGCTTTGCATCGGAAGGTTCAAATTCGCTACTCCGTACACATTTCTTAATCCATGACGCTTTGGTTTGCCCGCTCCGCTGATCTGCAGGCTAACCATCCTTGTGTGCTCTTTGGCGGATTTTCCACCAAACCACTGCACGTTGAGTTGTCGACTCTCACCCTTTAGGTTCAAGCTGCGGATGAGTTCGTCATCAATAAGCGTTACTGACGACCATTCATCGAGCAGTGAATATGTGTCCACCTGCGTATTCCCCCTGTACAACGTCACGGGCAGAACTCGGAATAGCAGGTGACCTCCATCCGAATCGACGCAACTCAGGTTCCGGTGCGGCGTTTCCTGGCCGCTGTATGGCGTTCGTCTCCGTTGGTTGCTGTCCCTATGCAGCTCCCTTTCGTGACTCAGCGGAGCAGTCACTCGTATAACTCGTGCTTGCGTGCAACACCCTTCGCTTCGGGTGATCCTTGATCCCGACGTCCGTGACAGTCCATACCAATTTAGCAAATTCATGAGCCACTCGCTCAGATGCAGCACTGTCGGATACGGTTGTATCGTAGCCATGTGCTTTGCCCAGTCCAACCTCTTGCCTATGGGCAACTTGGCGATCAGCTCCTCCATCAGGGTTGGATTCCCTAAGTGCTGAGTGCCGCTTGCGGTTGACTGCAGGAACGCTGCAAGATTGTTCACCCTTGTGGCGAACGGTACGATCTTGGCTATGTTGTGCTCCTGAATTGGCTGCACATCCCGCACGCTTTCCACATGACTACGAATCAGTTGCTCCGGACGTCCATAGAGGAATCGTAGCTGCTCCATTACAGGGTGGATGAGCAGCGACTTTACTGCCTCTCGAGCATCACCCTTCAATGCTTTCACTAGTCTCTGCTTGTTTTCCAATGCTGTGTAATCTACGTGGCGTCCATCTATTAGGTATGCTCGCCGATGCCGATCCATATGAGCCGGGCGATGGCGCAGGTACCTCCAAGTTGCGTTGTGGCTCCCTTGGTGCGTGAACATAACCTAGTTATGGTTGCACCGTGGCGGTAACACAAAATGGCGGAGACTGGCTTTTCGTTGTTGTTGCACAGTTCCGTGTGACTTGTTGCCCTTTTGCGCAATGGCTGCCCTGCGTGGGCGCCAAATATCCACTCAATTGTGGCGGCAAATTTGCACTCAATTGTGCCGGCAACGGTCCATTTAAAGATGGCGTCACTCCAAGCTCCAGTTGCAGATCACTCAATATCTGCCGTGGCAGGTTGACACTCAATACCTGCAGTGGCGCTGCGCTCAAACATGGCAGCGTTCTACTAAAACATGGCGGTGTACTCGCCGCACCGCTAACTCCAGTGCCGCTCATCCCTCCAACGGGATTCCTTGCGGCCACTGCTTGTCCTCTACTTGCCCTTGCCTTGACCAACTCCTTCTCTAAATGCGCGATCCTTTCCATTAGAGTCGCCACCTGTAGAGTCGTGGGATCCGTAATCTGCCTAAACCACTTGCCTTCTTTGCAGGAATTCCACTTTCCTTTGGAGTCCGTGGCCGCTGTAGATCACCAGCCGCAGTCGCAGAGCTGGCCGGAGTGCCAGTTGCCGTGGTCGTGGTGGTCCCAGCTGTGGGAGCACTTGAGACATCAAATCTCGGGCTCCGCCGGGGCGAGTGTGATGTAGGCATCATGCAGAGTGCGAATAAAAGAATATGACGCCGTCGCGATTATCCCGGGGAAATGCCTTCAACAAGTCAAAGACCGCCGCTTGGTAAACAGTAACAATGAGCGATGTTTTATTCTATAAAATGTACAACTGTTTACTTAACCTGAAATACACTTCTAATTATTACATACCGCAGTTTCTCTTCCCTCTCTCTGGGATAGAGCAAATCTGAGTAATTCTGCGCGGCTAAACTTGGCTTAACTTTGGCCTGATTAGTGTGACCGAGTACAATACCAATACCTCACACAAATTATACTAACTCTGACGGCGCCTAATAATAATAATTAATAAGAGATAAAATGTGAGTTTGCACTGGTCGTGTCAAATACCCCCTTTATATCGTTACAGAGATTTTCGAGTTACAACCGATTGGTCAGGAGCACCGCATGGGTGCTCAGGTTCATTCGACGATGTCGTGGACGGGTGCAGGGCATAACGCCCAGTGTTATAGCGCCCGCGGGCGTTCTGTCACTTTTGAAAGTGTCATATCGCCGGCGGGCTTTATGTCATTTTTCTTGTGGGCCTTATGGCACTATGAAAAGTGCATTAATAATAATGAAATACCTGGTATAAATAGCCGCCCAGCATAATTTCTTGTGAGTATAGACTGCTCAATAACGTAAGAAGCGCCACTGGCAAATATTTTTTACATAAAAATCGCGCGATAATAATTTTTGCTTGCGCTTTTAATAAAGTAAATTTAAATACAAAATTGTGTTATCATTTCATTTAAACATTATTGATATACTTTGATTTGGCTGTCTCCTATTTGCCTGCAATATGGGCAGAGCAATAGAGACTTCGCCCCTTTAATTTTCATATTTTTGTAGCACTCAAAACATATTTTGAAGTGGCTACAAGGTAATAGTACCACATCACGCGGAGTTTCAAGGCAAATTATACATTTAAGAACTTCAACCATTTGACTGAAGTGTAAAGTATTGTCCTCATCTTCATCTTCAGTATTATCTGAGCATGACTGCTCTTCAAATGTGCTGTCCCACCTAATCAAATCATTTTTTTGATTAATAAGGCTGCCAAAAAACTCGTTTAAAGATATTGTTGCGCTCTCCAAGTCCCTGAGAAGCTCTTCTATTTTGTTGTCCTTGACTCTCTGCTTTTTTCGCTTTGCGCTTAGCGCGGTTAAGTCGCCATCCAGAGAATTAGCTAAAATTACGCTTGTAGCATAATCCTCATCTCGAATAACTTCGAGGAGTTGGTGGAAGCGGCCATGCTTTTGCAATTTCCGAGCTAATGCAGCGTTGAAGGACACCAATGAGCTTGTTGTTCGCATAACCTGAGCGCGCACCTGATGTATTGGTGTGGTCTGGGAAAAAAAAAGTAAAAATAAATAAATAAAATAAAAATACATGAATAAGCAAAACTATTAAAAAAGAAAAATAATCTTACTTTCACCATCCATTCAGCTCCAACAATTGGACCTTTAAAATTGTAAACATTTCCTGAATTTTCGGAGGCAGAATTAATGGCAAGCTGAAAAACGTCCTGTACCATTTGTAGCAGTCCGTATTTTTTAACGTTGCTCCAAAATTAGGAATTTTTAAGCTGTTGCGCCTCAAAGCTTGACAGTAATGAAACCAGCAGCCATTTATCGTTGCCGTTGGGAACACAGTTTTTAACGATTTTC
This sequence comes from Drosophila lacteicornis, assembly GCA_008044355.1. Lineage (NCBI taxonomy): Eukaryota > Metazoa > Arthropoda > Insecta > Diptera > Drosophilidae > Drosophila > Drosophila lacteicornis. Next base: position 6,909 of record VNKF01012144.1, read on the forward strand.
TCAAAGATATCTCATAATCTGTGGTAAAGCTTTTCGGCTGAAACTTAAAAAAGTTGGCATTCAAAAATGTGAACAGGTGCTCGTAGACCTCTCTTGTCTTTCTCGTCATCAAAATGTAAATAAATGGAAAAGTCTGCAATTAGAATAAAAATGGACATGAACTTATTTGGTTAAATATCGCACAAAGTGTATATATTTATATACTTACATGGTTCCTGAATTGATAATGAACAATTAGCAATTGTTTAAAGCCACAAGAAGGCACCGTATCGAATGTTCCATCTATGAAAAATTGGCGTTCTCCTGGCCTACTTTCAATCATCTGCACAATGCTTGGCGATAGGAAAATGCTAAGTTTTCTTCCACAATAGTGGACCTATAAAAAGGTGGCTGATTTTGCTTAGAATTGCCATATTCTTCCTGGAAAGCGTCATCTTCAAATAGCAATTTGACTTCACTTGGCGACTTGGGGTTTTGCATCGCGTTTTTACTCCGGATTCTAAACAATTGCCGTTTTATTTTAGGAAAAGCAACTGAAGAAGCCGTTTCTCCGCTTTTGAAGCATTCTTTGTAGGAGATGTCACGCACGCCTTTTCTTTTTAAATTTTTTTGCTCACATTGACTTTTGACATTGTTAATTAGCTCTAGTCTATTTTTAAGGCCTTGGGGAGAAGCGTGGTTGTGGCTGCTCTCGAGACTTATTTGAGTACACACACCACTATTGGACAAGGCCACTATAACGCGAACTTTCCTTCAAAACACTTTTAATTTTAAACAATTGTTGCTGGCTTGTAAGAAGCAGCAACTTAGAATTGTTTCTAAATCCAGGTACAATTTTATATTCATTATCAGATTCCATTTCACGTGCACTTAGTTTCGAGATCAATCACAAACTAAATAGTATATTATTGTGCCAAAAACATGTAAAGCGCGATTGCAAACGAGATAACACATTAAACTGTACTTTTAATAACGGTACTTCATTGATTCTTGATCAACTTTGCAAGTTTTAAGAAATTGAGGGGGTTATGACACAGGTTGAAAATGTCATAAGGCCCACGGGCGCTGTGACATTTTCGGTGCTGGTGAAAGTGAGCGCCCGTGGGCGCTATGACACTGGGCGTTATGACATGCAGCCGTCGTTGACTACGTAGCGAGCGAGAAGACCACGGACTTACGTCGAAGGAATGCGCTGAAGCAGAGCGAACACTGGTCCGGCAATCGCAGCGAGAAGCGTTTGCTGAGGATACGAGGGAGTTATGCGTGTTAGTGGGAGGATCGACGCTGCGGCTTGTGTGCGATATAGCGCGCGGCGCCTGATCATACTGTCCCACAAAGACGCACTGGCGGAGATGATTGTGCATCATCACCACAAGAAGATGTGCCACCAAAACGTGGAGGCAACTATCAGCGAGATCCGGCAGAAGTTTTGGATTACGAACTTACGGAGTCTACTACGGAAGGTAGTGGCCAACTGCCAGATATGTACAAGACGGAGGGCGCGACCGACGCAGCCCGTGATGGGTCCCCTGCCAGAGGACCGGCTGGAGGCCAACGGATGGCCATTTAAATATACCGGCCTGGACTACTTTGGACCATTGTTTGTGACGATTGGACGTCGCACGGAGAAGAGGTGGGTGGCTTTATTGACCTGCCTAACCACAAGAGCCATACACTTGGAGATGGCTTGATGATTTGTCAACAGATTCCTGTATCATCGCTATGAGGAACTTCATGAGTCGCCGTGGACCGGTGGCCGGAATAAGGAGGGATAATGGAAAGGACTTCGTTGGAGCCGATCGAGAGGCCAAGAGATTCAGAAAGGTATTTGAGCCTGCAAGGCTCTAGGGCGAGTTGTCGTCCAAGGGAATCGAATGGATCTTTAATTGCCCAGTGAACCCAGCTGAAGGTGGCGCTTGGGAGAGGATGGTCCAGTGCGTGAAGAAGGTGCTGGCGCATACAATGAAGGGGCTTGCGCCCAAGGAGCACGTACTGGAGAACTTGCTGATTGAGGCGGAGAGCATAGTTAACTCTCGTCCGCTCACTCATTTACCAGTTACAGTGGACCAGGAGGCTCCACTGACCCCCAACGATTTGCTGAAAGGAGGACCCGTTATTTCGGATCTTCCCAGAGATGACGGGCAGGAGTCAGAGAGATGCGCTACCAGGTGGCAGTGGCGCATCGCCCGCATGATGAGGGATCGATTCTGGAATAGATGGGTAAATGAGTACCTGCCGACACTTATGCGCAGGGAGAGATGGTGCAAGCACGTTAAGCCTATACGTCGAGGAGATCTGGTGTTCATCTGCGATCCGGCCGTACCACGCAGAGAGTGGAGACGAGGCGTCGTGGAAGAGGTGTTCGCCGAAAGAGATGGAGTGCCTTGACGAGCGGCGGTGCGGTCTGACGATCGATCCAAGACGACAATACGTCCCGCTTCGAAGCTAGCTGTTCTGGTTGTGGTGAATGCGGCTGCTTCACGGGGGCGGGGATGTCGCGGAACGGATTAGTGGCTATCGATAGTCAGTTAAGTTTGAATTAGGCGCCGTCAGAGTTAGTATAATTTGTGTGAGATATTTGTTATTGTATTCGGTCACACTAATCAGGCCAAAGTTAAGCCAAGTTTAGCCGCGCAGAATCACTCCGATTTGCGCTATCCCAGAGAGAGGGAAGAGAAACTGCGGTATGTAATATATTCAGGTTAAGTAAACCGTTCTACATTTTATAGAATAAAACATCGCTCATTGTTACCGTTTACCAAGCGGCGGTCTTTGACTTGTTGAAGGCATTTCCCCGGGATAATAGCGTCGGCGTCATATTCAAAATATAATAAACTATAGATCAACTTTGAATATGGATTAGGAGAGTTGCGTTTCTCAGTGTCCGCTCTATCAGGCGGCCTCGACTGTATTTAACAGGCGTATCCGGTGAAACTCCTTTCGATGGAAGAAATTAAGCTGAAAAATCATCTTATTGGTCATCATAAACTGATTCACAACCGGGTTGATTACGAGCAGAGTGTGCTCGCGGGTTTGGTCGTTCTTGGAGGAGATGTCAGCCTCGAAAATGAGTTTTTTAAAAAGAGCTATCGGTTGGAGAAATGGACATTTTCTTTTTTGGTGGATCAGCTAAGAATTTTGGGAAAGAAGGACACCAACTGTGGGAACATCCTTCCAGGACACATCATACCCAGCCTCCAATATGGACTGGGCCATCCCCAAGTAGACATGCAGCTGTTCTCCTGCCAAATATCGTTGAACAAAAGATTAATTTCCGAAGTGCATCTCAGCTTGCCACTGAGGGTTCACGTTTTATAGACAGTAAAATTAAGACAAGTAAGAAAGCTTGACTGTAAGAAACCCATACCAAAAAATTCGCATTTTTATTGTAAAAATGCAGCACTGTTTTGGCATGACAATCCCCGAAAGAGCTACAGCTGTGGATGTGGCCTAGCGGTTTGCCTGGTCGCAGCACTGCGCTTATGCAAGATAAGAGGAGGTTCAATTCTCACGATATCCCAAAATATAATTCATTATAAATATTATTTTGTAACGTTATTTATATATATAAATATCTAACCTTTTTTTTAGTATCGCTAATCTAGCTCATACGGTGGGATCTATTGACATGATTTTTTTAAATGCTTCGTTCTTGGAAAGGATTTATTTATCCGCCTACGGAAATCCGGAAAATACGCATTTTCTCAATTTTTCAAAGTACTCTTAGTGCAGCTTTGGCCAACGGCTTTCAATTGAATGGTTAGCCTAGCGGTCACACTGTGAACTGGGGTTTGGGAAACCATGGTTCGACTCCAGCCCACGGGCAGTTTTTAATACCCTTGCAGAGGGTATTATAATTTTGACCAGATGTTTGCAACGCAGTGAAGGAGGCATCTCCGACCCCATAAAGTATATATATTCTTGATCAGCATCACCGCCGAGTCGATCTAGCCATGTCCCTCTATCTGTCTGTCCGTCTGTCGGTTTCTACGTGAACTAGTCTCTCAGTTTTTGAGCAATCGAGCTGAAATTTATTTCTTTAGCACGCAGTATATATGTCGGAACGGCCGAAATCGGACTACTATATCCTATTGTTGCCATAGGAATGATGGCGAAATTAATGTAAAACGAGAAAGAAAGCAAACTTCGGTAAACCGAAGTTGGTATACCCTTGCAGTCTGCAATTGGATAATTTAAAATCGAACCATTTAAGTAATGTTGAAAGAATATCGAATTTTGTAAATTTTACATTTTACATGTAGAATTTAACATTTTCATATAAATCGACCGATCGCTTCTATGGCAGCTATATGGTATAGTGGTCCGATCTTAATGAACTTAAAACCGTTATTCTAGAAGCATAAAAAACTATCTCCGACCCCATAAAGTATACATATTCTTGATCAGCATCACCAGCCGAGTCGATCTAGCCATGTCCGTCTGTCCGTCTGTCCGTCTGTCGGTTTCTACGCGAACTAGTCTCTCAGTTTTTGAGCTATCGAGCTGACATTTTCAGCAAAGTCTTATTTCTTTAACACGCAGTATATATGTCGGAACGACCGAAATCGGACTACTATATCCTATAGGAATATGGCGATATTAATGTAAAAAATATTTTAACTTCTCTGTTTTTCAACGTATTTCTATACATTTTGAGATATAGCAGTTTTTTAGGGTTCTAAAACTACGGTTTTAATTTCATTAAGATCGGAATACTATATCATATAGCTGCCATAGAAGCGATCGGTCGATTTATATAAAAATGTAAAATTCTACATGTAAATTGTAAAATTTACAAAATTCGACCAACTTCGGTTTACCGAAGTTAGCTTTCTTTCTCGTTTTCAGAAGATTTATTCAACTTTCAGTTATGGTTCTCAAGATGGCGGCGGCCGGCGGCCGAAAGCAGTTTGCATTTACTAATTGCAGTTAGTAATTAGATAACTTATTTTATATTTCACCGCTGCTTATTGGGAGCCTTAGTGTAGATGGTTGAAGTGTTATTTTTTTAGTTGGACGTTGATGCACTACGGTCAGTACAAGTGGCCCTTCGAAACCAAGCACGTGCTTGTTAGGGTTAGGTGTTAATAGGCGCGAAAGAAAACTCTAGGTAAAAGAATGCGAGGAAACTATCCTCCACCATATAGACTAATAGCGCGCAGCTCGATTGCTATCTTGCATGAGTACTAAGTGGGTTAAGATTAATGTTTTTAGTTAAGGAAGGCTATCTACAGATGAGGTTATTTTGAACAATTCATTATAATTTGCACATAGTACTCTAAAGGGTTCATGCATTTCATACGAGGTTCTACAATGGTGCAAAACTAAAGGCAAGTAGGATCTGGTGGTTCTACATGGTACGTGGAAATTCAACTGCCCCAAAAGATCGTTGCTTTCCACGTCACCACGGATCAGGTTATACATAAAAACAATGCCTAGAATTGTCCTACGTTTTGCTAAGGAAGGTAGGTTAATTAGGAGAAGTCTACTAGAATAAGATGGCAACCTATGGTTTACATCCCAGTTTAAGCTACGAATTGCAAAAAGAAAAAAAATTCTTTTAAACTGACTCAATGCGTTAGCTGTGGTCAGCCCACTGGGGACTCCAAACGCAAGATCCATATTTTAAAAGAGAACGAACTAACGAAATGTATAAATTCTTCGTGACTTAGAAGTCATCCAATTCTTACGACCACCGTTGGTTAAATCCAAGCACACCCTTGGCTTTATTCACATAGCATGAAATATGGTCAATAAACTCCAGTTTAGGATCCATGCGGATACCCAAATCATCAACTAGAGTGATCCTTTCCAGAGAGCAGAAGTTCAGTGTATAAGTCGCAAGCTTGGGAGAGACACGTAAGAATGTCATCAGCTTGCATTTGGAGCCATTTAAGTTTAATAAGTTTGCAGTGCACCATTTTTGAAAGTTATTAAGATCTGTCTGTAAATCTGACTGGCTAGCGCCCTCCTTATATTGCACAAGTTTAACGTCGTGGCTCTCTTGCGGGACACCAGAGGTCAACCGGAGAACATTAGACAAGTTGTTTTTAAAGAGGATCTTTTGCGTCCTGCCATTCAGATAACGTGAGATCCACCTAGGAAGACCGACAGAAAAACCCATTAAGCCGAGTTTCTTAATAAGAAAGGAATGATTAACCGAGTCAAATGCTTTACTGAAATCAGTATACTATAGATGACATCTGTGTGCAAATTTTGTGGAAAGCCCCTTATGATAAAAGAAGTGAGCTCCAGGAGGTAAGTTGACGTTGATCTTCGTTTGACAAATCCATGTTGGCATGGCGAAATTACTGATCTACACAGGTGCTGCAAATGGGGAGTAATTACGTTTTTGAAAATATTGGGATGGCTGACAACTTAGAGATTCCTCAATAGTTGTTAGCATCTACTTTGCTACCTTTTTTGTGGATAGGAATAACGAATGATTTCTTCTAAATAAGGGGAAATTGGGATGTTTCTAAGGATAGGGTAAATAATTTTAGAATGGGACTGCCCAGGGCCTCGGCACAATACCTAAGCACACAGCCTGGTATTCCGTCGGGACCTGGCAAATAAACCGGCTTAACAAAAGAAGGCAGCTTTCGTTTATGCTTAGACTGAAGATTACGTTTGATTTGGGCATGTTATAAGAATAGGTCTGAATAGGTTTGAATCGAATGGCGAAGAATAAGTAGTTTAAAAAAACTGAGCAAAAAGATCGGCGAATGTCCGATCATTGTTTGTTGTCATATTGTCAAATGAAAGCCAGGAAGGATATGTAATAGACTTACGTTTAGTGTTAACAAAATTATACAACTGTTTGGGTCCTGCTCGAACTGAACTTTACAAGTCAGATAGTTTCTATAAAACTGCGCGTTAAATACGGTGAACTTAGACCGAGAATAGAGATCTTTACTATTTGAGCTTGACGGATAGTATAACTGAACACATTGGGTAAAAGAGGAGTTTATGGCATTGTAAAAAATATCCATGGCACCCACCATGTCAGTGCACATGTAGAGATCGGACCAATCAAAGTCAGACATGTAATTATTCAGCAGTCGAAAATCCGCCTTGCGAAAGCAGTGGACTTTCTTAGCCGGCCGACTTATTCTCCATAGTAGCTCAATATCTATAGTCACATCGATAGTATGATGATATGGATCTTCGGGTTGCGTCATGGGCGGGACTCTAACCAAACTGACTCTTGCCGGATCAGAGACACAGATCGAGCAAACGAGCTAAGGAATTTCGTACATGGTTGACTTGAGACAGCGAAATATCAAACAAGCCGTCAGTAAAGTCATGCCGAGCTGTTGTTAAAAGGGTATTTGTGGAATGTTAAAATCACCTAGAACTACTAAATGATCCCTATCCGAAAGTCTATTGGAGACCGCCGAATAGCGGAAAGGTGGTTCCAATAAATAGGAATTTCCGAAAAGGGGGGAATGTAGGAACATGTAATATAAGTAAAACTACCATTAAATGCTAGCTTCACCCAAAGGAATTCAAGATCGTTGCATTCCTCGATTCCAGTGGATCTCTCACGTCGATCTAGCTCCTCTCCCCTCTCAAGCCGCTGTCGCTCCAAACATAAGCCGCGGATTACTCCTTATTCTCTTTTTCTCTCACCAGTCCTGTCTCTTGCAGCATTCTTAATACGGGGAGTTCGCAACAAACGACAAAACTGAAAAGACGTGAGAATAACGACGAGAAATAAACGACGAAACGACGAGAAAACGACGCTAACAGATCAAATTCAAAATCCAATTCAATATTTTTGCTAATCATACACTAAATCGATGTACATAAAACTATCTTATTCTATAAAAATATCAAATAAACTTATAAAACTACAATCTAGTGGGACTTCTAATTTAATATGGAAAACCAATCCCACAAATATGGGGGCTTTTGAACAGGGAATGTGAAACGACGAAAATTGTGCCAAAACTAATCTAAAACGATGAACTAAAGTGGAAGTTGCTAAGCGCAAAAATTTTAAAACCAACGACGACGCTACAAACACTGCGGTGATCGGTTCACATACATTTTCAACGACGCATATGGGTGTGTGAGCGACGCGTACGTGAATCGACTGGTATTAGAACGAGGAGTACTTGGAACGACTTCTTCGTAGAACGACGGGTTCGAGAGAAAGATACAGACATATTTCGCGGAGAGCAACATTTCTGCATCGCATACATTTTCAACGACGCATATGTGTGTGTGAGCGACGCGTACGTGGAACGATAGGTACTTGCAAAGAGGAGTAATTGGAACGACGCCTTCAGGGAACGACGAGTTAGTGAGAAAAGAGACAGATATATTTCGAGATCAAAATTTCTTCATCGCGCGATAGCAAATATGACAAGACTTGACGAGTTTGATTCGGTTTCGCGGCTTTTGAAATCGAAAAAGAAAAAGAATGTGGACATCTTACATAAGTTTTTGTTTAAGTATGACGGAGATCGAAATAATCGAAAGCCATTGTGTGCATTTGAAGGGTTTGATTTTTCTGAAAGTAATCGCCTGTTCAACCAGAAAGTTGCCTATGTAGCGCAGCATTTAATTGGGATTGCAACATAATAAAAACTACCTAATGTTGCATATTTTCCGAAATTTGCGCTCGGAAAATTTTCTTGTGGATGCCGACGAAGACGACGACGAAGAGGATGGTGAAAATGATGAAATCGAAGAGGACGCAGAAAATGGAGAAGATGAAGGAAACGGTGAGCAGAACTCTGAGAGAGCTGAGAACAATGGCAGAAGCGAGAGCGAGGAATAAGAAGAGTTCCGCTCAGTAGTGAGCAACACAAAGAAGCAAAAGCAGTTGCCCAAAGACAAGAACAAGAAAGCTGCTACAGTGTCGTCCGAGAATAATGATAGCATCTCTGTGAAAAGTTTCGCTACCAGTTCGCCAAGATTTTCGGTACATTTTCGCGACGTTAAGGATTCAATTCGACCATTTAGTGGTGACGATACCCTTGCAGTTGAGGTGTTGATTAATGGTTTTGAGGATATGGCTTCAATAATGTATTGGGACGACCTACAAAAATTCATTTTCGCGAAACGATCTCTGAAAGGACTTGCCAAAATGTACATTATGAGCGAACGTGGTATAAGAAGTTGGCAAATGCTGAAACATGCTTTAATTAACGAGTTTAAAGCCGAAGTGAATGGTACATAAATTGTTGTCGGAAAGAAAAATCAAAAACAGTGAAAACGTTCAAGAATATCTGCTTAAAATGAAAGACATCGCTTCGCGCGGTAGTGTTGATAACAGTGCACTTATGCAATATGTTATTGATGGCATCAACGATTTGAGTGTCAATAAATCAATCTTGTACAATACCAGGGAAATGAAAGAGTTTAAAGAAAAGCTAAAGTGTTACGGGAAAATTCGGGAAAAATCGGGAA
>VNKF01012145.1:0-47638 GCA_008044355.1 Drosophila lacteicornis
ATTTTTATGTATTCAAATTTTGTCAAATTTAAAAAACTGCACGCCTAATTTTGCTGGCCCTTGGCAGAATGTTCAAACATGAACACTTTTATATAAATATATACATATACAAGTATGTATCTGTAACAAATCGATGCAGCTGTGATCTGCTTGAGCGCATGTGCGCGTATCTCTAAACAGCGGCCACTTGAGCCTAGCACAGACAAAAATGTAATCTTGACGAATATGTAATCTGAGCTCCTGCGTGAGTCACAAAAATATCTTCAGAGATAAGTGCGGGGTAGCTGTGTCTTTCCCATCGCACTCAAGAATTTTTCCCATGTAAGGGTTAAACAAACCACTGCGTTGGTCTAGCGATAAGACTAGTTTTAAGAATCTCAAGACCGCTACCTAAACGCGGACTTTTAAATAAAGATTGAGTTTGAAATATTAACTCAGCAAATGAAGACGTCTTTTTATTTAGTCGTTCTTTTCAGATTGATTAAAAATTATTTGTACCTCTGTACAGAATTTTTCCTTTACCAAAAGCAAGTTAAAATGGTTGTTGTAATATTTATATAGAATTTTAATAGTTTCCTAATTATTTCCCCCATTTAATATTTATTACTGAGAGACTCTTCATAATTTTCCCTCAGTGCCCTTGGTAAAAATGGGTAAAATGGTAGAGTGCAGGCCATAAATACGGCTCAGCTTGGAGCCGCTCAAGTGCCATGTACAGGCCATTAGGGAAGACATGCAATCTGTTTTTCCTTCGGTTAATGTCTTCGATTTTTGGGCTTTGGGATTTCGGTTTTAGGTATTCGGATTTTATGTGTGAGAAATCCATCGGAATGGCGCAGACTGTCTGTCTCGGAAACGCATTTTCAGTCATTTCGAGCGTGTTTTATGTGCAGCCGGTGCAGATAAACCAAGGCAACAGCAGCAGCAACAGAAGCCAATGAATTGCCAATTGTGGGAGTTTAGCTTTAGCTCCAAGATCCCAAGTTGGGGAATGAACATCCATCTTGCCATTGACGTTCCAATTTCGGTTTTATTTATTTTTTTTTGAAGAGAAGATGTGAGAATACCTCAAGAATTAGCACCTTGCAGAGAGCTTTAAAGCTTTCTTTCTTTATACATGGATGAGATTCTCAGGAGATTTTAAATTTAATGCTAATTTAAATTGTATTTACTTTCAATGTTCAATTTTATATTTCAGTGATAGCCTCAGAAAGTGTAAGGCTATTTTATAAAATTATAAAACAAAGTACGTTTTATTCATTGATAAAAAATGTACAATTTTCAATACAATGTTTGTCTTTTACGTCTGTACTTTAGTATTTGAATACGATATATACTTCCAAAGAACTTTTTTATACAGAAAATTTTATTCGCTTTAGTTTCATATTATAAATATAATTTAATTTAACAATTTCACCGTTTATAATGTTTTTAATTATTTTTTAACTTCTTTTAAATGCGTTCTACATTGATGATTACGTTTTTACTTAAATTTTACTTGACATGACTTGGCAAAGCAGTGCACTGATCGTGTGATATAGCACTCAGCAAAAGCTCGGCAGCAAAGCTTTTAAAGCAGTGCAGACTCTGAAAATATTTTTAAAAGGAAAACAATTTTGTGGTTTTAAACAAATGTTGCAAATATGAAAAGCATTTAAAATTTTAAAAAATTAAAGCTGGCTTAGAGTTAGTAATTAAAAGTAGGAAAAATGTAAATGTACGCTTACCAAAAAATCCCTAATGAAGATTGTTATCGTTCTTTAACCAATAATATTTCATATTTCTTTGCAATCCTCTATATTTATGCTCAGAGGTCATTTTACAATAATAATCCTACCCCAATCCGCCTTGTAAAATTTTCCATGCATATTTATTTGAACTATCCAAACACCCAAGCAAGTCCATCAAATTACCAGCTGTTTGTCGAGCCGGGTGGCGCCTTCGATACGCGATAATCCAGTGTAATCCAAAACCCCAGCCAAAACCCGAGAACAAAGTCGGAGAATAAAAACAACAGAAACGCAGTCGCCAAGCCGACAAGTCGCCAACTCGACTCGAATCATCGCTCAATCAGCCCCCATGGAAAAGCACACTCATCAGAAACATTCGAAGAAACGCCTTTTTATTCAATAAATATACAAATATTATTAACTAATAAATAACGCGAGCAAAACACAATAAACAAGGCAAGATGGTGAGAATCCAAAATTAAACACTAGCTAGAAATGTGTAGAAAAATAGGGTGGAGGGAATCCGGGGATCAGCATGCTTATCAGGCCTTTCTTCTTCTCTCTTCCACTGGATTATTGCTGTAATCGGTTTCCGTTTTCTGCTGCGCATTCGGCTTAGTACTGCACCTAACCTATAATAATTAATTATAGACTTTGTCAATAAAATGAGATTAAAATCAAAGAAATGCTGAGAATAATAGTATTTTATTGTCAGAAAAGCACAATGGTTTATTCATTCATTTTTACATTCTAGATAAGTACAAAATAGTTGTTTATCAATGGTTATATAAATAGTCATTCAATTGCCATTTATTTCTATTTATTACTTATCATTTTATTAACTTATATTGTGGTTTTTGGTAGTCAATCTTTTCCGCCTTTGCTGCACATTCGCCTTGGTACACCTAACCTCTTATAGGCTATGTCTGATCGGATTTCGAATGCACAGACAAAGCCTAGTAGAGGCTAGATTTATAAGGAAATTCTCGGATTCAGAACGGAAGACCACACCTAAATTTTTGATTTATATATGCAATCGGGGGAAATCGTTAATATATAAAAATAAACTAGCTGCGCCGCTTTCTTTGCATTTATTGCTCGCGGTATCTGGATTTTTTCTTCGGTTTGCCGTCTTAATTTATTAACTTGTTGCCGCCGCCGCCGTTTCGCATTTCGTGTTTTGCGTACACAGTTCATGTCTGATCTTTTTTCGTATTGCTTCTTTTTTTTTTTAATATAAAAAACTGCCACGTCTTTTCACTCACGACTTTCACTTTTGGGGCTCGTCAAGAGCCAAAATTAATTGCAAGCCAGTCGAAAATTTATCAGCGAGCGAATAAATGCCGAGCGCCCAAATGGAACGAACGCCGCCTCGCAACTGGGGAATCTACGTATTGGTGGGGCTCTTTCTGCGATTAGCGGAGCGAGAGAGAGAGATATGGGGAGCACGCCCTCTAACAGCAAACAGCATTAATGTATGTGTATGTATGTTTGTGAGTGCATATAAAGTTCAAGTTCAAAGCTGCGAGAATGCGGGAATTAGAATTCTTGCTTGGCCGCTCTGCTCTCCAAGAGAGCGGAGAACGAAGACTGAAGAACGGAGAGTGGAGAGCGTGTGGCCAAGTGCACGTACACCGCGAAAGAGAAGAGATCGCTTATCTACACAGAAAGAACAAAGGGGCAATATAGTTCTATAAACAGTAAAGTGCTAAGTAAAACGTTTTAGGGATGAAACCAGAAGATATGCTTGATAAAAGCCGGGAAGGCAAATATAATAGTGTTAACCCAAAGAGATTGCTATCTACAGAGAGAAAACAAAAGAAGGAAGAATTCTACAATTAGGAATTCTAAATAGGAATTAAAATTTCGGTTTGCTTCTTTAATATTTATATTTTAATTTAATACTCTTCAACTTTTAAGAGGAAAGAAAGGATTGAAAGCTACTATTCATGAACTTTGTTATATTTACAGATCTAAGTTCGTCGTGTATTGGGACTTCCGTTATAAAACTGAACTCTATAAAATTTCTTTACCCAAAAAAGATCTAGATTTTATGGTGGGTTTTTTTCACGAGCTCGTTAGATGGTTTTTCCTGTGTAGTGCTTTCTATTTTGGAGACCGGCCTCTTGCTCTCGGCCTTCCGCTCTCCCATTCTCACTCTCCGCTCCACTCTCTGAATAGACAAAACTAGTGCTAGTTTCTCTTCGCCTTGATTGTTGTTGTTGTGCTTGTAGTTTTGGGGAGCAAAAAGTAATCCATGTCAGTAGAACACTTTCGATTTTCTTTTCTTTTAATTTTTTTTTTGTTCGCTTTTTGTTTTATTTTCGAAGCGGGGCGCGTCGTGTGGCTTTTTTTGTTTCGCTATTTTAGATTAGATTGCTGTTGATTTTATTTCTATTTTAATTGCCCAACTTTCACTGCATTCTTTTGTATTATTTTTTGGGCTGTGCGAATATCACTAGAACTTGGTAAATTAATTTTTTGTGGAGGACTTGAGTTTTTTTTTTAATGGATGAGTCCTGGGGATTTTTCAGGGATGAGAGCTCTGCAACCGATCTCGACACTTGCACAGTTTTGGTTTTAATAAACCCGAGTACGAAGTGATTTTATGCTTTTATACTCTCCGCTGCGCCGTCGGCAGCGCAGTCGGCTTCAATGGCCGCCGTACGCAATGGCGGCGCAAGATGCATGCGTATGGGTGTGGTGTGTGTCCGAGTGTGTGTGTGCTGCGATCGCTGCTTTCGCATGCTTCATTTTATTATTTTGTTTGACTTTTTTTTATGTGCGAGCAAAGTAAAGCGAACGGAACGACCGAACGGCGGCGGAATGAACATTTTGCATCTTTCGATCGCGGCTTTTTATATTGGATTTTGCCTCAAACTGAACTCAACCTGGCAATGCCAGCCCCTCTGCCGGCGTCGCAGTCGCTGCAAGCTCTCACACACACACGCACTCCCCAATATGAGTTACTTGCACATCGTTCTGTTTTGTATTGCGGTTGTTGATTCGCTTCTCTCCACATTTGGTTCGCTTCCCCCTCCTCCTCCTTCTTGTTGTTGTTGACTTTTTTTGGCGACCCACTCACTCACACACATACGCATACTTCGGCTTGGCACTCTTCCTGCAGCCTGCACCGCCCACTCCCCCCCCTCCCACACACTGACAGACGCAAGATCCCCTCCTTGCACAGTTGCGGTGGAAAAAATAGTGGCTTCTGGAAAATAAGTCAATTTCAAGGAATAGCTCGAAAATCATTGCCTACTTCTTGGAGCATGCTTACAGGGAACTTCAAATTTTTAATTTTTTGTTTAATTTTTCTGAATTTTAATATCTGGATAAAGAAAATATTCGATTAGCCTTAGCAGGATCTACACAGAATATTAAACGGCAATTTATTCATATTCCTTCGGTATTTCATTCTTAATCCAGTTTCTCAGTAACTCACAATCACTACTAAAATTGCAACCTCAATTGTAAGCTTCCAGACGCGTCGCTGCCACTGTCTCTTTCTGTCCAAGCCGAGTTTTTTCTGCCGCTGGGTGTTGTCTGCCTTGTTATTGCGCATACTTTTGTTTTTTGGCTTTTCGGTTTCTTAGCCTCTCTCTCCGAGGGCGCAAATTAAGTTCGAGTCATTAAACCGGTCAACTAAAATAACGTGGCATCCGAGCGGCGGAGGCATTAACTTGAGATCAGTGTTTACCAGGGGAGTGAGTGCAGAAAAACAAAACAACAGGAACATCTTGGTCACTTGTGGTCAACTTAAACGTTTTGTGCAGGGGTCCGAAGTTATTGACCGACTTTAGTGGTGTAACCCGATCTTCCCTGACATCCAATGCTCGGCGTGGAAATATAGCACCATCTGATAAATGCAACAGATGATCGACCATAAAAACATAACTGTTCACACTCGAAGGGGGGAGTTTATCTAAAATAATATTTTTACTATATTTAGTTATGTACACCAAAAAAAAAATCATCATTGTTACATGAATTCTATACTCTTGAGTATGAAACATTTCTTAATAAGATGCTTATCAAATTAATACTACGAAAGTATAAATTTTATACTCATCTGCATCAATATTTCATAATAATCACTAACGCGACAAACAGAAAAGCACTAAATTCCAGCTAACGCGATATGTTATCGAATTTTCGATGTATGTTCGTATAAAAGTAATACTAAAAAATACACAATTGAAACTTAGAGTATAAAAACTAAACTTTGGAGTATACATTTCATATTTTGAAGTATAAAATCTTTACTAAACTCGTTATACTGCTTGAGTATACTTTTAAGACAACGCGTAGAAAGGTTAAACTCTGGTTTTTTTTTTTTGGGTGAACATATATTTTTTAAAAATTATTTTATAATAAGAATTTTAATCTCTTATTGTTAGAAAGAAGGAAGAAATTGTCTTGCCTCTGGGAATTATAAAGCAAAAGCACATGATTCGAAGTTGGAAATTAGAGAGCAAAGGCACGCACATTTCCATAATTTTTCTCGAATATTGTGTCATTAGCTATAAAGTTAATTTTGGCTACGAAATCCCGGATTATTGAGCCGCAATTAATCAGCTGATTGATTTTTTTTATTAACCTTCCGACAGAGTTATGACTTTGCTCACACTCTCCCTACTTAAATGCAAGTATGGGGAGGTCCCGAAAAAAAAAGAAGGAATTGATAAATTAACTTGAACTCTCCACACACGCGCAGCCGTTAATTATACGCCATGTATATCAGTCGACGTTCCTGTTTTTTTCTGCCTTTTGTTGATTGTGGCTGGCTTATTTGTTATATTCTTATTCCGGCGAATGCAATGAACTCCGTCGCTTGTTTATTTAAAAATAAAAATACAATTTACACAAAAAAAGAAGGCAAGGCGCAGAAATCGAATCGACAAACAAAAGGAATTCTTTGTTTATGGCACTGCCAACCTGTGCTCTTGTGTGTGTGAGAGTGAGTCCGTCCGCGATGGCTATCTCTGTCGCACGCGCGCCTTCTTAGTTGCTCTTCAATTGGGGCGCAAATTGCAATTTTTTGGCTTTCGAGTTCGTTGGCTTCATGTAGATTTTATTTATCAGTTGAAATATTTTGCTAACAAATTGCAGTCAATGACATTAGCCGCACCAAAAAATAACTAAAATGAGACATGTGTGTGTGTGTGCACACATACAGAGCAGAGCGGATGTGGCGGTCTCTCGTCCTCTCGCTCACTCCCACTCCTTTGCGTAGGGGTGGGGGCAGTGGAAGGGAGAGGAAGCGATAGCGATGGAGATGGAGACAGGGACGGCGAACAGGTCACGCAAGCGTACAAAAGTTTATTCATCTCGCATCTCGCCAAAATGCGAAAATGCGCAGCAGCAACAGCAACAGGCAGAATCGACAAACTTTTCGAAGCCGAATCGATAAAGTGGAGATAGAAGACAGTTCTCTGCACACTTGTGCAAAGCTCCAAGAACCACAAGAAAAATATCAAAAACAAGTCCACTCAGGGAAAAAGTTTGTGATTAAACTGGATTTATTTCAAAACTAGTAAGTCAATTGGCAAGGTAACTCTGAATAAGAAATAAAACTGATTTGTTCATTGGTTTTTTAAATACAAATTTTCATAGCATACTTTTAGACGATTCTTCTTGGTTTTTAGGTTAGAGTTCGTGAAATTCATAACTCTTGAGATATCTGCTTAAAGAATTAGGTTATTAGGTACATCTATTTCTTTTTTGAAAGAAGATACATATATTTTAAATATTTCGTAGCATACTTGTAAGACATTTTAAGCGATTTCAAAATGCAAAAGTTTTCTGTACTAAGATTTAAATTATAAGCAAATCAAATAAAAGATGTCGTTGTTAGAGATCAAAATAGGAAACTTTCGCTCTTTTGGGATCGATTTCTATCCATAAATTCTATAGTTATCACGTTTAATGTTAATAAATAAAAAGAATACTTTTTGACACAATATCTATTTGATATCGATGTGATCACATTTTTCACTGTGCAGCAAGCTTCACTTTTTCGGGTTTCTGTTTGTCCAGAAAAAGATGACGAAGAGGGAGTACGGCTAGGGGGGTGGTGGGTGACGGAGGTGCGCGGGCGAGACGACTGCAAAATTGTTTAATTATAAAATGTAAAAAACGAGGCGAGCATCCAAAGAGAGAGCGCAAGCGAGCTTCCAAGAGCGAGTGAGTGAGTGAAATACGTGAGAGCGAGTGAGGGACAGAGATAAAGTTTTTGTTGAAGGACACACACGGTCTTTAAAAGTGAGTAATGCACTGGAGGTTGTTGACTCTAGCGCCATCTCGCTCGCTCTGCCCCGTTTCGCCGGCGTCGCCTTCGCCTTGTATTCTCTCTTTCTACTTTTTTTTATTTTTATTTTTGCACTGTCCACTGGCTTGCTGTTGTTGTTGTTTATGCCGCTGATATTGTATGCGCTTGTGTCTGTGTGAAGAATCTTTTGTTATGCGAGCTTTGTATTTTTTCGGCATTCAAATGTGCGTGTGTGTGTGTTGTGCAAAGTCAAAGTGATTAAACTTTATGCGCAATTTATTTTGCATTCAGCACAACAACAGCAACGACAACAGCAAACTTAGCTATGCCAAAAAAGAGCAGCAGCAGAATTATTTTTTAATGCTAATTTAACACACGTCAAAATTCGTATCCAAAAAAAGCTGCCAAAATCGCGTTTACAGGTTCAGGTTCAATCGCGAGAAACGACATAAGCGACGCGATAAGCGTACACAGGGGGAAAATGTAGGGGCTAACTTCTGGATAATTTATCTCATAACAAGTAAGAAAGCTACAGTCGACTGTGCTCGACTGTGAGATACCCGGTACCTAAACGTTTGCGCTTCACACTAAAAGGCAATTTAAAATTGCACATACATTATCATACTCTACTTCGATACTTCTTAAAATAAATCGCATCTCGAATTAGCCCCCGACCTTAACAATTTAATGTCATACTTAAATATGAATTAAACATTTTATAGGAAAACATAAAAACCCGCTCGATCGGCGTTAAAAAATGAATTATGTTATTTTTTGTCATTTCTTGATATGTCCTTTGGTCATTTCTTCTGCAGCTGGCGCCATTATATCGCACGGCCAAGGCTCGAATGCGCCACCTATCGGCTACAGCTTGCAACAGCAGTGCCTTAGGGCGGTGTGTTAAAATTCTAACCTTATTGCTAATATCTCCCATGTTTATCATCCGATTTTACTGAAATTTTCAGGAAACGTCCTATTTAATTTATTTATTTATTGTATTTATTAACTTTAACCCGAAAATAACGAGTATAGCTTATTTTACGTTTTTTTATGATTTTTGAGGGCGGAAAAAAAAACCTTTAATATTTGATTTAAGATTAAAGAAATTTTGCAATGCTAAAAAGAGGACCAAAGAAACAATTTATCAAATTTAAGAGACTATTTCCAACAACATACATTTTCTTCCGCTTTTTATTAAGCCAGTGCCCCATTCTTTTTCTCCATCAATTATTTCAATTGTCATTTCCATTAACAAAGTAGTGACGATTTCCTTGTAATATGACAAAAGTCATTGGAATTTCTGGATATTTTTCCAAACTCAAGATCCGCAGATCCCAAGAACTGCGAACATGTGCCTAAATGCGGGTGTTGAACAGTCCACTCATTCCCCACTTCTTTTTAACTGACTCACAAGTTAATTTTTCCCTTAAATTATTTTTTTTTGCGAATTGGGGAATTGCAGCAACATGCGGTTAAATGTTGACACCCAGCAGACGCCACACAGTCAACCGCAAGAACGCAGGCCTCGGATCCTGGAAGGAGTAACGAAAAAAAAAACCTAATGAGTGGGATGATCCATTAGGGTGGACTTCATTCAGGGTTTACTTTTATTCTGAGGAATAATATAATAATAAAATATATAATTTAATTTATTTGTTATGCTTATTAAGCCAAATTATTTTTTAAATAAATATATTTTAAGGAATTTAATTATTAATTCTTTTTTAAGTCTTTCATAAAGTTTCCAAAACCTACTATGAATATCCTTCCATATCTAAATACCTCTTAATTTAATAAATTAATTTTCACCACCGCAAGATTCCATCCCAATCGCGTGCAGGCGGCAGCCTCCAGATGCGCGCAATATGGTGCTCCTTTCTGGATGACGCCGCCAGCGTCATGGCCACAGTTCCAGTTGTTTTTGTTGCACTTTCTGCTGTGTTTTTGTTAAATGTTGTTGCTGCTGTTGCTGTTGCTTTCTGTGCTGCGTTGTTAATCGTCTTGACGGCGCAGGCACATTGTGCGTGCTGCTCCCAAGGCCAGTGCAATATTTTACACGAGTGACATCGCCGGCGAACTTCCGTCAGTGTTGCGGCCTCAGTGCACCGAAAAAAATCTACTATAGCTCTTCCAGGAATGATGAGAAGATTATTAAATAATAACAAACTGATGATGGATGTTGGCTATCGCTTGAAACAATGTTTGTCTTACAATTTTCAAACAAAAAAACGGAGATCACTAAGTGACACAAGCTGACAGATTTTATAATTTTCTCAATTTATTACTAGTAAAATGTTGCATTATTTCTTCAGTAAAAATATTTAAAAGATGTTAAAAACGCTTCAAACATTTCTGTGCTTTAAATTCGATTTATTTTCAACTTAACTTTTTCTCGAAGTCCTGAAACTATTAATATTTCTTTCTCTTTATAACTTTTCCTCGCATTTTAATTCCTCTTTTTTCCTGCTCCTCTTTGTTGTGCGTCATCATCGGCTGGCCCTGCATTGCCTGGCTGTTTATTTTCATTGCTTTCCTTTCCCCTTTTGTATTATCCCCTCCCATTCGTCACCCACACGCACTCCCGATCGTTTAACACCCACTGTAAGTGGAATATTGTAAGCCAGACAAGTTCCTTGAATATCTACACAGAAAGAAAAATATATGGAATCGATGGGAAATTAAGAAAAAAAAAAAAAAGTTTTTTAGCTAAAGTAGTATATGATGTTCAACTAGGCGTATGCGCAATATATACAGAGTAGCTCTTACGTAATATTAAGTATAAGCAGGGGTGCCATAGAAATTGTTTTGGGTTGGAAATCAATTGAAAGTGTGTCTAAAAGTATGCAATAAAACACTTTAGCTACTATTTTAAGTTATAAAAATGTGTAGCATACTTTGGGCCAATATTTAATTTAATTTAACACTCGTAAGGGATCCTTTTCGATCCTTTTGGACATTTTAATCTTAAGTCTAACTCAAATATTTTATGTTCAGTGCTTTATCAATCGATCTTTCTGTGATTCATTTGTCAAGGGTGTCGTTTTCGGGGTGGGGCTCATACCCTCCACTTCATTGGAATTACTGTCAGTCTATATTTGGCTCTCCTTAAAAAAAATAAATATAAACCCCTTTGGAAAATCTCATTAAATTTATTTATGAGCTTAATTATATTTGATAATTGTAGTTAGTTAGTTTGTAACTTGCCAAAAAGTTTGCATAAATCTTTATAAAATAACCATGAATGGTGACTCGTTGATGGTGCTGTAAGTAACATATCTATTAGATATAAATACTCCCAATTTATGACCAACTCCCTATAGCTTATATGGACTGACCGCTTTGTGTCTGGTGATGGTGATCACCATCTGCCTGTTTGTTCCCGAACTGGGCCGGTCCCTCATATTGACGGCGGCCAGGATCTACCGGGTCTATGCGGAGTACACTCCCATTACATACTTGAGCGATGACTGCTTGACCCCCGTCTCTCGACGCTGCCTGCAGCTGGTGTCCAAGAAGACGCTGGTCCTGGACATGGACGAGACCCTGATGTCGGCCTGGGTTCAAAGGCAGGGCAGTCGGCAGTCATCGTACCCCAACGTACCCCACGACTTCATGTTTATCCTTTTGGATCCCAGATCGAAGGGAAGCGCCGTCTACGTTTACAAGCGTCCCCATGTGGATTTCTTCCTGGACTGCGTGTCCAGGTGGTATGACCTGGTGGTCTTCACCTGTGGAACCCAGGAGTACGCCTCACCGATCTTGGATTTCTTGGATGGAGGCCGTGGGATTTTAGTCAAGAGATTTTACCGTCAACACACCATTGGTGTTGCTGGCCTTAGAGCCAAGTACATATCGGTGTATTCAAGTGACATGGCCAATATCCTGCTCCTGGATAATTCTAAGTTGAATTGTAGCTTCAATGTGGGCAACAGCCTTCCGATCGCTTCCTATAAAATTGGGCAGCGGGACGATGCTCTGATCAATATCCTTCCCTTCCTGGACGCCCTGCGCTTCACTAAAGACGTGAGATCGGTGCTGGGCAAGTGCACCAAATTTGATTGCATTACCACGATCCTGGAAGGCGTCACCATATGAGTTGCAACTTTTACAAGGATTTTCTTTTAATTTGTTTACTTTATCTGTGATTTTTTGCTTATATTTTGTTAAATTTGCAAGCACTTTCTAACAAATTACACCATTGAAAAGGGAAAAAACGTAAAGCTTAAAGGTTTTTAATTAAGTTTTAAAGAGGTGATTCATAATCCCATTTAAGCACCATTAATCGTGGTAATATTCATATGTTTTCACATATAGGAAGTGTTTGTTTTAACATTAAAGTTAGCTTTAAAAATTAACAATAACAAGTCTGAGAGCTACATATGTAAAATATAGAATATATTTATGAAATAATACGTTTTTATTCGACCTAAGAACTGTAACCTAGAGCTTAGGAGCTATGTTTTTATTAATTAAATTAAATTTACTTTTAAGCTTAATTTCAGACGTTTTTTGAGAGTTCTTTTAACGGATTTTGAGTGGGTTCCTTAAGATATTTGAACGTTTTTTTGGCGGGCAATTATTAAAGCTAGTTTTACCAATTTTTAAGCAGCAAAAAATAATCATTGCAGTTTGTAAATAATTAAATCCTCGTTCATAGAAAAAATTAATGATAGCTGAGACTTCCTTGAAGTTTAAGAGCCTCTTCAGCTGTCTCGTTTTAAATATATTTTCATTGATATTCTTCTAAGTCTGACTAGGGTTTTAAAAAATTAAATTAGCGTTATAAGCTAAATTTCAGACGGTTTTGGAGAGTTCGTTTAACGGATTTTTAGTGGGTTCCTTTGGATATTTGGACGTATTTTTGACGGGCAATTATTAAAGCTAGTTTTACCAATTTTTAGGCATCAAAAAATAATCATTGCAGTTTGTAAATAAATAAATGCTCGTTCATAAAAAAAATAATGATTGCTAAGACTTCCTTGAAAGAGCCTTTTAAGAGAGCCTTTTCAGCTGAGCCTTTTCAGCTGTCTCGGTTTAAATATATTTTCATTGATATACTTCTAAGTCTGACTAGTGCTTTTTTTTTTTTTTGCCAGGGCCCAGGGCCCAGACAGTCGCTGACCGGTGGAATGCTGTTGAACTTAATTTCGGCTGGCTGGCCGGCCAGCATGGCTCGCAATGAAATGAAATTTCGATCATTTCCAGGGAATTCATGCCACAGATTTCGGCGCGACGGTCGCGGGTCCTCGAAAGAGACCGAAAACAGACCAAGCCAAAAACCAGAGCCAACACCAAACTAGTTGGACGGGCTCCCAGCTCCCAAGGATGCCGGCGCAGGCAGGTTCATTAACTTGTTTCCCCCGCCGCGTTGCTGTTTTTGTATTTTTGTATTTTTTTTTTTTTTGGGGCCGCCGTCTTTTGCCAGCATCCGCGACGAGACAATAATGATCTTCGCTGGAAACGCGCGAGCCCCTGCATCTCGTGGCACTTTCTGCTCCCCAAAGCTGGGATCTCCTTCCATTTCCTCCCCCTCGCCGGCGCTGATGGTGACTTAATTGCCGCACCCAAATGGCTGGTGAGCTGGACTAGGGATTAGCACGAAAAGTATTCGATTCTCAAGCTCCGCGTTGGACTCCCTGAATCTATGAAGGGTATATTGCTTACAAACGGAGACTCCAGTTACAGGTTTATTTAGAGGGAATTGCAGGGAATTATTGCAGTTAGATCTAGGGGAATTCCAGGAACATATTGTTATTATTGATACATTCTCTGGTGACACCTTCTGTAGACTCACATTTTCCCTACAAAGCTTACAAATTCTTGATTTGTTATAAACACAAACCACCTAATGGATATGTAATATTCGCCATACTTAATTATAGTATTTCAGCTTTCTTTAGAAGAAACCTGTTTCCGTTTTTACAGCGATCGAAATGCAGATGGAAGAGCTCGGGCCGGGCTCTACCCTATGATCCTTGTGACATTTGCTCATTTTTCACTGTCGCAACCCGGTTGCTCCGATAAAGTGGAGCATATATACATATATATTATACTAGCCTCTGATTAATATGAGTTGTGGCCCTTCCGATATCGCCGCAACCTTGGCCAGAGTCATTTACTCAGAGTGAATCACATGGTGGTATGGTCTCAATGGCATAGATACTACTTGGATGTGACTAAGCACGCCCTGCGATGACTCAAGGGGAGACTGGTGAAAGATGGCACCAACGAGGGCCATAAAAAAGAACCAATCATTGTGCTTACTTTTTATACCCGGTACCCATAGGGTACAAGGGTATTATGGGTTAGTGACAACCTCTGTCCGTCCATGTGAAACAACAGATCCAAATTTGGTGACGACATTGAAATCTGTTGCACGCAGATCAAGTTTGTTTTAAAATTTGGCCACGCCCACTTCCGCCCTCAAAAATCATAAAAAACGTAAAATAAGCTATACTCGTTATTTTCGGGTTAAAGTTAATAGATACAATAAATAAATAAAATAGGGCGGACGTTTCCTGAAAATTTCAGTAATATCGGATGATAAACATCGGAGATATTAGCAATAAGGTTAGAATTTTAACACACCGCCCTAAGGCACTGCTGTTGCAAGCTATAGCAGACAGGTGGCGCATTCGAACCTTGGCCGTGCGATATAATGGCCCCAACTGCAGAAGAAATGACAAAAGAATATAGCAAGAAATGACAAAAAATAACATAATTCATTTTTTGACGCCGATCAAGCGGGTTTTTATGTTTTCCTATAAAATGTATCATTCATAGTTAAGTATGACATTAAATTGTTAAGGTCGGGAGCTAATTCGAGAGGCGATTTATTTTAAGAAGTATCGAAGTAGAGTATGATAATGTATGTGCAATTTTAAATTGCCTTTTAGTGTGAAGCGCAAACGTTTAGGTACCGTGTATCTCACAGTCGAGCACAGTTGACTGTAGCTTTCTTACTTGTTTTAACTTTGAGTAGCCCTAGAGATTGGTAATTTCTTAAGCTAACTTTTATGTTAAAACAAACATTTCCCATGTCTTAAACATATGTATATTACCGCGATATATGGTGTTTAAATGGGATTATTTGCCAAGTTCCCCCATTATCCTTGAGGCAAAGAGTCAATGCCCTGCGTGGCGGGGTCGCATTACACAATTGCAACGCCGTTCGGACGATCGGACGATCGGTGCTCAAGTTACACAGAACTCCAGTGGCCTACTTCCACTCGAGTGACCCGCAAATCCTTGAACAATGGCCTTTGTGCCTCATGGCGATATAGCCAGGGAAATGGGAGCGGGAACAGGGGCAGAAACAGGAGCTGGGCTGAAGCAACCCCATGATTTGATCCCTATCCCGATCCTGCCCAGTCAGCTAAAGACAAAGAAACCCATTTTGTCGCATTCAAACAGAAATTAATGTAAAACAAAACCAAAAGCAATCCAATCCCAAACCCATCCAATCCAAGAGTCCGCTGAAAAAAAAGCAGAGAGAGGGAGCGCAAGCGAGCGAGGGAATATAATTTTATTTTTATAACTGACCTCGAACTTTTGTGCAATGTGATTGAACTGTGCCTCTGACGATATCTGTGGGCCCTGGCCGGGGCTCTGCTCTCAGTTCTGTCCCTTTCTTTCCCTTTCCCTGCACGGGACAAGCACTGAGCGAAATATATTAAGTTAAGGGATTTTAAGAAAAAGTGTATTTGCCAAATAAAGTTAGGTGGTGTTCAGTGTTTGCTACACCCAAAAAACCTATACGATTGTTACAAGAATTCTATACTCTTGAGTATGAAAAATTTCTTAATAAGATGCTTATCAATTTAATACTACGAAAGTATAAATTTTATACTCATCTCCACTAATATTTCATAATAATCACTAACGCGACAAAACAGAAAAGCACTAAATTTCAGCTAACGCGATATGTTATCGAATTTTTGATGTGGGTTCGTATAAAAATAATACTCAAAAATACACAATTGAAACTATAGAGTATAAAAACTAAACTTTGGAGTATACATTTGATATTTTGAAGTATAAAACTATACTAAACTCGTTATACTGCTTGAGTATACTTTTAAGACAACGCGTAGAAAGGTTAAACTATTTATTTCTTTTTTTTGGGTGTACTTAAACTTTTTTAGAGAAAAAGGTTCTTCCGGACTCGATAGTTGGGAATTTTAGTGCAACGCTAGCTACAGGGGTTTTTAGTCAATAATAAATTGTTTTAATTTTAAATGGTTTTATAGCTAATGAGGCTTCTAAATAATAACTGAACCTTTGATAACATTGAGGGAGGAACTTGTACGTATACGTAATATTTTCGCTAAAGAACTTTTCCTTTAAATGTAGTAAAAAAAATTGCAAAAATGTAAAACCATAATTATGAGATATTTAAAATGCAAGTTTTCTAATTTTATGCAAAAAAAACTTTTATTTTAAGCCAAAAGCAAGCCACTGTTTTTCTTATTTTTTTCGCAGTGTGGCCTGCTGCGAACTGCAGCATTTGCATGCAGACGGGATGCAATCCAATCGTCGGTCGGCCGGTTGACAAACAATATGGAAATTTTACAGAGTGCGCGCTGGAAATAAAAAGGGGAAGCGAAAGCGAATCTTAAATGGCAGTCGGTGGCGGCGGAAAGGGGGTAAAGGGGAGGGAACGATAGTTGCAGTCGTCAGCGGGGAACGTTAAATGCATAATAAATGTGCGTTCTAGAGAGGTTGGGAAATAAAATGCGTGCGCCGACGTCGACGCCTTGCACTTTCAATGACCAAACACAACGATAAGAAACCGAAACAGAGATATAATACACCGAAAAAAAAACTTAAGTGTTAAATGTCAATAAATGATAAAGGGGTTTTTAAATCAATTATTTTTTTACTTTTATTTTCAATCAGTCAAAGTTATCTTTTATTTTGAAATATTAAACAGAACATTACAGAACCCTTAGCTTAACCTTATTTTAAAGCTTGATAGTGTTTTTTTATTTTAAGAACCTATTATTTTTTAAATGCCATTCAATACCAAAAAAACTACGTAAGCTTTGCACAGATATTTCGATCTTATCTTATCTCCATATTAACTCCAATCAAAGTGTAGAGAAACTTTGAGAATTATGTATGTTAGCAATTCACAAATAAAAGCTTTAGTTTCTTCAACAAACTTCTGATTGACTTTGTTTGCCAAAACAATTTCTGCGAGAGCCACAGATAATGTGAAAAAGAGAGAGCATCGCGAGAGAGACAAACACAGTGTACACTGTACAGTTCTTTATCAGAAATTGCTCTGCCTGGCTGCTGTGCAAATATTTAATATATAAAAGCGCAAAACAAAAGAAGCCAAAAAAAAAGAAACATAAGAGAAGACGAAGAAGACAATAAATAGAAAGCAGAGGCGTTGGCAGCGACCGAATGCCAGTCAAGCTTTAATTCCCAAAACAGCAACAACAACCACAATAAGAAACAAATACAAAAAAAGCAGCAGTCGAGAGCAGAAAAAATGTTTAGCTGACGTCATGTGTCCTTGAATTCGTATATTCGCTGGCAACCAAAATTCAATGCACTCGCCAAAACAAAACAACAAACCACAAAAGCAAAAAAGCAGCAGATAAGATGACAAAACCAAAAAGTAAAATTAATATTAAACGGAAGAGGGAAACAACGATACTTAATTTGCATTGTAATTGCACAAATATTACATATATAATAACATTTAGAAAAACAAGATATGCCAGTCATATATAATTGTACACTTAATGAATATAAATTAAGATTTTTTTAATGGGCAGCACTTTTTTTAAATCATACCTTACCGCCAAGACTCGAAGTTTTATGGGTCACACTGGCCTAAGCACAGAGCTTACAATTAGGGCTGCCAGAATTTCGAACATTTTTTAACATTTAGGGACCTAGGAACTTAAAATAACAAATTTTTAAGTTAGATTTGCGATTTTCGTGCGATAATTAAAATACAGCGTAGTAAACAACTGAACAAAAGGTGTGCTTTGATACGGTATATCGATAGTTTAGTACGCAGAAACATCGATGTCTTCCATCTCTAGCTATATTGAAGAGGCAAATTACTAGAGCTGTAATTTCGTTACCTGAAAACATCGATACATCGCGAAATATCGTACTTTTTTGTTTTATTTTGTTTTAAATTAAACTGAAACCTTAATTCCCAATAATTCATTCAACTATTGAGTAACTTATACAAAATAAAAAAAATAACTGAATCCTATTTTGTTTTTAATTTTTAATGTAATATTAGAGATGTGAGATCAGGATACATTTTTAAAAATTATTTTATCACATGTTCAGGTTTTTGTTGATAAATGGTAGTTTATCAACGATAATCGGTTTCATCGCACTCCTCCGGTCCGAAATAGTTTTGACAGCCTTTCTAAAAGTTCTTTCAGACTTGCAGGACGCAGCCTAAACGCACAAACTACGTATTGCGGTCGTTTTTAAGGCCATTATGCCTCCATTCTCCATCTAAATAAAATAGATATTAGCAAAAAGTCAAAACAAATACATAACACTTTTTTTCCAATAATGAAGTGGCTCTTTATCCTTTTGCATGTTTGGACTCTCAAAATACTGCCTCTAAAGTAAGATGGCGTTAACTTTATTTGATCTGATTTTGAAATCAGCGATACATCGATACTCAAAAAATTCAATCAATACTAATGCAAAAGCAAAAACATCGATGTATCGATATTTTAACAGCTCTACACATTACTGACATCTCTACTTTTTAAAACAAGCTCGGCGCATAACTTACTTACTCTATGACCTATTAACTTCTTGGCTCGGCGCTTACAATAATATCCCAACATTTCAAAAGTCAAAACCATGGAAATGTAAGTAAATAAAACACATAAATGTCTGCATTAGAGTGTAAATCATTCCTAGACTGATTGGTTAAATTTTAATATTTCAGGCAAATCTGTCGCGTTTGTCTGGGGACTTCTCCAGTAATGATCAACATATTTGAAAAAGCGCCCGGACCACGGAATAAATATATTCAAATTGATCGGCTGGCTGTTGCTCCCAGGTGACCTCAATGCAATAGATGATAATGAAAATTTTATTCTCTTTTTCAAACTATTTTGTGGCTCTGAAAAGAGCCGATAATGACTCCTGCGTCATTTATTGCGAAAGAGCTTCTTCCTGAAATGAAAATGCTCAATAGGCTCTAGGGAATAGAAAATTATTAAATATTAATTATTTTCTTCTAGATCTTCTGTCTCCAGCAACGACTTTATAGTGTTTGTGCAAAATAAAGTATCTTCCCTAGTTTACTCCCTCGGAACCGGCCTTACGTCTTTCCTTTTGCACTTTACATAATGCCCATTTTTGGCTCTCGGCATATTTGCCAAAAACCCACAAAAACATGCAGACGGAATTGGCGAAATTGAGGCTGCAGCCGGATCTGGGGCTGCAACCAAAAGTGGTGCAAGGTGGGGAGTGGGAGCAGCAGCCGGAACTAGGGCTGGATTAGAAAGACGTACTGGAGCAGCAGCCGGAACCGGAAGTGGGGCTGCTGCAACCAGCGCCGGAACTAGGGCTGGATGGGCCCGTGGGCTGACTGCAGCCGGAACACGGGCTGCAATCGAAAGTGGTCCAAGGGAGGGGGGAAGAGATTGAAGAGGGGCTGCAGCCGGAGCTGAGGCTGCAGACACAACTGGAGCAGCAGCCGGAACCGGAAGTGGGGCTGCTGCGACCGGCGCCGGAACAAGGGCTACAACCGGCGCCCTGCCCAGAAGGGCTCCAGCTGAAACTGGTGCTGGAGGCGGAATCGAGGCTGGCAAATTTTCCGCCAAGACGTCCAAGGACACGCCCGACCTCAGCAGACGAATCTTAGTATTATCTGAGATCGTCCCAGCTTCCCTCTCTGTATAAAATGCAATAACAGCTTCTGCATCTGTGCATTGACAGAGCATCCGCTGTTCTGCACTTACCTGGACTGCAGCCGGAGCTGAGGCTGCAGCCACAACTGGAGCAGCAGCCGGATCCGAAAGTGGGGCTGCTGTAGCCGGCGCCCTGGCAGGAAGGGCTCCAGCCAGAACTGGGGATGCGCCCGACTGGTAGGTCACTGTTGAGCTACCAATCTTAAACGACCACACTTCTTGAGACATGATAAATTTTTAGGGGATTGAATCGCAACACGTTTCACGAGAGAAAAAGTTCGCAATGAGTTCGCGATGCCAGATCGTTCGCAATTTTAAGTTGGAACTTCAAAAACCGCGATGCCAGATCAAACAAATAAATGCAAAAGCGGGCCAGATCACTCGCGCGGAAACTAGCATCAAAATTTCCAGTACTCGGATGTTAAAATATTGGGTTAAATGGGTGTTGGAAGAAATTTTAAATGGACTACAAAGGGTTTTTAAAGATCTAATATTATTTTAAATTATTTAATTATATAGAAGATATAAAAAAATATGAAAATAAAAACGGCATCTGAATACTACAATTTTATAATTGCATTTTGAGTGCATCAAACTTGTCGCACTGGCGCAATTTCCTTACGTCAGAAGATTACGGTTTTGTTCACATCACGTTTTTTGCCTACGTTTGAAACGTAACGTTTCTGGTCAGAGCAGAGTTTCATATGTACGTATGTTCTTTAAAATCTTTCTACCTCTCTTGAGCTTTGAAGTCCTGCTCTCTCTCTTTTCATATCCTTTTTGTAAAACATATTCACTTTTATCGGAAATTTTTTTTTATGCTGTAATGTAAAAATTAACTTAAAAAATAATATGTAAAAGGTACAAATGTAAAAAGGTCTTCCAAACAAAAAATATTTACCGTAGACAATTAAACATAAAAAATAATTTAAAAACAAAGTTTTTTTGTATATTTTCAAAACTGGAAATGGTATTTTAAGTATATTTGATCCATAACTCAACGGTCACACTGAATCACACACAAAAACAACGAAAAACAAATCAGCACGCGCACACAGAGTCGCTGTTTTTTATAATTTTTTACTGTACGGTTTTTATTGATGCGGACTCCGGTTAATTAATACAGCGAGCAAAAGCGGTGAACGTCAGGTGAGTTATCGCGCACTCCTCTTCGCTCCTTCGCTCCTTTGCTGCTGCTGCTGCTCCGCTTTTGTCCGCCCTGTCTCCCTCTTTCTCCGATTCTCCGTTTCTCCGCTGCTTCTCCGTTGCCTGCTCCGTTTCTCGCCCTATTTTTTTGGTTTTGTTTCTTTTTTTTTGCGTAAGTTCAGGTCTGTTGCAAACTGTGTCAACTACGTACGGAGGAGCGACTGATTAAGCGGAGCGCCGAGCAGAACTCCAGCCTTATCGACGTTCATTTATCACCTGCGCGGCCTTTGAACCAGCGTCCCCGGCCCCCCTCCCCCCTGTTCCGTTGCCAATTCCGGATCGCGACCCGCTCCAAGACTCCCAAGCGAGAGATCCGAAATCTGTGTCTGTCTGTCCACGTCTGTTTGCGCAGAGCTTACCTACGGCTACGGCTCTTTGATATGCTAATCTCGGCCAGGGCCCACGCGTATCTGGAGTTGACAGTTTCTGTTTCGGTTTCGCTCGCGTTTCGTAATTAACTTAAATCGTGTGCTTGTACGTCTTCCCCGCCAGAAACGCCACGCAAATCGATAACACACCCGCCCACATACACACACACACACACACAGGCACACACACCCACACCTGGACACGGATACGGAGACGGAGGCAGCAGCATGGGTCAGACACTCTCGGAACCGGTGACCGCCAAGGAGTCGGCCTATTGCCAAAATGCCGCCTTCCGCGTCGGCTCCAGCTGCATGCAGGGCTGGCGCATCAACATGGAGGACTCGCACACACACATCCTCTCGCTGCCGGATGATCCCGGAGCGGCCTTCTTTGCCGTCTACGATGGCCATGGCGGCGCCACAGTGGCCCAGTATGCGGGCAAGCATCTGCACAAGTTTGTGCTGAAGCGGCCGGAGTACAATGACGATGATATCGAGCGGGCACTGCAGCAGGTGAGTCACGTGAAGTGGATCTATATGTGATGCACACACTCGGGTGCTTATTTTAAGTACTCCCCGGCAGTATATTAAATGTCAGAGATATAGAGAAGATCGAGGGCAGCACCTCAGCTAGGAGGTGCTTATCTGCTTACCCAACCCTAGGTATATTAAGTATATATAGCTTTTGGGCACGTTTTTCCAGTATAATTTGTAAAAACAATGAATGCCAATTGTTTAACTGTAAAGAAAACACGAGGGGTTTACTGTTTGCATCCTAAAAGGCGTTTGATAGGGAACTCTAGCATCTACAGATCTATCTAGTTCAGCACGGCCCTATCCCGTGGGATAGGATTTTTCTCAGTCGGCGTCGCTTCCGCTCATGCACAGTATGCACAAAAGAGAACAGAAGAATCAGTGCAGAAATTAATTTTAATTGTGTGGCTAGATTTAGCCTTTTTTAACGTTAAATAGCTAGTTTTTAGGTTATAGCTATTATTTTTGCCATATTACAATAAATTTTAGCTTTGCTCCTTCTCATATCTACAGTGGTACATTTTCACTCTAGTTTTAGGCTCTCCTTACTACTTTTTGTTAACCATGCTTACAAGTAAAACTCACCTAAACATATTTTACTAACTTGATCTCTATCTTTAAGTATCCTGTCTTGCAGCAATAATAAGTCTAAGGCTAGTTACCTTTAAATACATCTTACTTATTAGTAGATAAAGTCTATATATACCTCATTAAAGGTAAATGTTTACACAGATATATGGATTAATTCCTTTGTTCTTCCTCTCTTTAAATCCTTTTGGTATTATCAATCATATAGAGACCACTTGGTGTAACTCTTTAACCTCGAACTCTCTCTATAATTGAGTAGAAAGCAGACTCTAGCTATAGAAGTTCGACTGCATATCTTTCGAGTATATTACCCGTACTTTTTATCGTTTGTTAAAAATATATTATCTACCAAATTAACCTTGGAACCTGGTATCGTAATGGCCTACCGAAGCCTACTTTTATGGGGTGGCAACAGTTCGTTAAGGGAATATTGTTTATCAAAAAACTGGGAAAGATCAAGCAGGTTTTCCAGTCCTAACTCTAAGTTAGATACCATATATTCTTGGGCTTACCTAATTATTACTCAATTACTCAATTACTCACTATTATGATGATGATGACAGGGCTTTCTGGACATAGACTACGAGATGCTCCACAATGAGTCATGGGGCGACCAGATGGCCGGCTCCACGGCCGTCGTTGTTTTGGTGAAAGACAGCAAGCTATATTGTGCGAATGCCGGCGATTCCCGGGCGATTGCCTGTGTAAATGGCCAACTGGAGATCCTGTCGCTGGACCACAAGCCCAACAATGAGGCGGAATCGAAGCGCATCATCGAGGGCGGCGGCTGGGTGGAGTTCAATCGCGTCAACGGCAATCTGGCCCTGTCCCGGGCACTCGGCGACTTTGTGTTCAAGCGGGCGAACAAAAAGCCGGAAGATCAGATCGTCACAGGTGAGAATCCCTCCATTGTTCGTTCGCATTATCCATTATCACCTTGTTGTGCAGCCTACCCGGACGTGGAAACCCGCAAGATCATGGACGATTGGGAATTTATCGTGCTGGCCTGCGATGGCATTTGGGATGTGATGAGCAATGCGGAAGTGCTCGAGTTCTGTCGCACGCGCATTGGGATGGGCATGTATCCGGAGGAGATATGCGAGGAGTTGATGAACCACTGCCTGGCCCCCGACTGCCAAATGGGCGGCCTCGGTGGCGACAATATGACCGTTGTCCTGGTCTGCCTCCTGCACGATCGGCCCTACAGCGATCTGATAGCCCGCTGCCGGAATAGTAACCAACAGCCCACCAAGGCGGCGTCACCATCCCCGAAGGGAGGTGATAATTCGGAGGATGCGGAGACCGATACGGAAACAGAAACGCAATCCGAAACGAATCCAAATTCCTGTCCCACTCCAAAGCCCTGCCCGGCGGCCAACGACGAGAAGGATCAGCAGGATGCGCTGCTGGCAGCGGCCGAAATGCAGCTGAACTACATCTACTAGTGTTTGCGCCTTACCATTAACTTAGGGTTACGCCACAAATACCGCTTAAGGTCTAAACAAAAACAAAATCAACTCTTTATACTTAACAGCAAATGCAAGTGTTCTTGGTTAAGTTTTTTATATGCCCAAACACACACACACACCACTTACACACACACCACACACAGTCCCTACCCAAAATGTTTGCTCTGGATGGAGAAAGAGAATGTAATTGTAATTGTAATTGTTTGAACTATCCCCCACGATGCGTGTATATACATATATGCCTTGTCTCGTAACTATATACTTCTATGATTTACTACTACTGATGTCTTGTGATGCCCCAATAAGCAAAAATTGTATTACTCGTTTAGTATTTATATATGTAAGCCCAATGCTACTTGTCCAAAAGTTATTGGGTTTCGAGATCTTTAAGAAAATGAGTGAAGAGCGAAGAAGCTGAGTTTCGGAATTCAAAAATAAAGCAAAATGTTTTGTAGTGCCCAAAAAAAAAAAGGTGTCTCTTATTTTAAATTAAACCTTAGCTTGTAATTCAATCATTTTAATTTGGGAGACCTGCGACGCAATGACTCGCGTTTAAGCTAATTTTTCATTTCATACTGGAATTTCACGTTTTTGTTTCTTTTTTTTAGAAAGATTCAAAACTGTAGATCCATTAAGCAATTACTTTGACTCTTGCTCCTCTCGCTGATAACCAGCTTTATATTGCTTTTTCTGTTTCTGTGCCGTTGCTGCTGTTTATTTTCCTTCAGCTATCTGAATTTAATCTACATTTGCCTGCGCTCTTTGTTGTTCTCTCCTTGTTATGCCCGATACCCAGTGGGCACCAAGGGTGTAATGGGTTAGTGTCAACAGGAAATTTATTTAAAAGTCGAAAGGAGGCTTCTTTGAAATCATAAAGCATACCCAGTCGGACTTTTCTTCATGTGGTAACGTAATCTGTGTTTAATTGTATGTGCAACAGTGTATACCTTAGGGATGCATGCCAAAGTCAGCATATAATAAGCGAGAGTTTCAGGTATACCTGAATTGTACTCTGCTACGTTCTGTATAGAATTTTGTACTTTCATGAGGAAATTCATAAGGAGCAGGGCAGTGAGAGATTCACTACATGAATAAAAGTGAGACTTTTCCGTAGGTAGTAGTAGTACATGCTTCCAATTCCACATAAAAGTTGTTCATATTTCAGGAAAAAAGTCGCACTGGGTAGGAGTGACCTAATTTGGTGAGAACATTCCTACCTTCTGCACTCGGGCGACTTACTATACCAACCAAAAACCATAGTCTTGAATAATAAATACATTAGTGCGAATGTACTCTAAAAAATAAAGCCCATTTGGTTCATTATTAAGCGAGTTATTACACAATAAAGTTTTAAACTCCTATCTCCATACTGCTTGCACTGCCACATAGCTTTCTTACTTGATTATTCTACATTCTTTTCATTTCTTTTCATTTTTAGAATATTGATTTTTCAAGACGATAGGAATTACAAATTTCCAAGTAGAGAAAAAATGTCCAAGATGATTCTCAATACTTTTTCTGACTTCCTGGGTATCTCAGAGTCGAGCCCCCACGACCCTGACTTTCTTACTCGATTTTCTTTCTTACTTGATTACTATACTTTCTTTCCATTTCTTTACAATTTATAGGATATTGCCTATTATTATATTTCAAATCGATCGGAGATTTGCAAGTATAGCCCTTCTCTGACTACCAGGGCATCTCACAGTCGAAACCCCACGACCCTGGCTTTCTTACTTGCCATTCTTTATTTGATTTTATAATTCCTATACGTATAGTAAGCACAATTAAACATGAACCGAGTGTGACTGGGCAGAGATGGTCATGAAAAGTCGCCCCCTATGTGTTGTGTGTTTGCTTGTTTTTTAACTCGTAAGTATAAATTTTATTTAGACTTTTTTTTCGCTATTATTCATTACGAGTACAGGTTTGCTCCGCCTCCATATCCATCTTCTGGGGTTCTACGTACAAAGTGTTTCGGGCTTAACTATCGTTTTTTTTTTTTTAATTAATTTAGAGACAGAAATGAATGACGACGCTTTGTAAGTTTTGTTTTTTTGTTTTTTTTTTCTTCTTTTTTTTTTTGGTTGTTTCTCAGTGTTTGTATTTTTTTTTCGTTTTCCTTTTTTGTTTTTATTATAATAATAATAATATTTTTATTTTTAATATGTATGCCATATATTACACATTCAATTATTATGTATAACTGCGGTTTTTTGTTTGCTTGTTTTTCGCTTGCTGCATAGAGAGGGATATTATTATTGTAGTTTCTCATTATAGTTAGTTTCAATAGTTTTATAAATCATATGCAATTTGTAATATTAACCCTTTGTAGTTGTTACTTTACAGTTGTTTATCAATGCGGTTGTCGGTACATTTATATATTTATATTTATATAATGTGTATATGCAAGTACTTCATCCTCGTTATTTACTCCTCATTATTACATATTTCTTAGTTTGTTTAACAGACAGGCTTGTTGTTTGTTGTTGTGTTATGTTTGTTTGCTGTTTGTTTGTTCTTTTTTTCTAGTGATAACAATGTGCGTAGCTTTTGTTTTTTATGTTTTTTAAATGGTAGTAACTAAAAGCAGTGAATTTCTCAGGCAAACAACTAAAAATTAAGGAAATAGGGCTGGCAGTGCCAAAAAGAAATGAATGAATGCAAAGCAAAGGGAAGGCGGCTGCCGACCTCAACGATATATATATATAGAAAGATATAGATATAGCTAAAGGTATGTACAGTGGTCTCTGTGTGGCCAAGGTGGCGCGCCTCCCTTTGAATTAAATTCTCTTAAATATGATGTAAAACGAGGGGAAATGATTGATAATTCTAAGCCGTGTCTGGGTTCGGGAGTTGGATGTTTCTGCTAGTATTATCTGTTTTTGTTGTAATTATAACAAGGTGTGTGTCTGTGTGTGTGTGTGTCATATATGCGCTGCTGCTTAAGTATACAAAAATAAATAACTTAAGAACTGAGAGGTTTTACAATGTAACAATTTAATTTAATTTATTGTATGATTACTTACAAATTATTTAACATCAACAATGTTCTTTTTTGTTACCTTTCTCTAAGCCCTACTACTCTCCTCTCCTCCTTCTAACTCAGCCTGGATGTCTGCGGGTGTGGTGGTTGTGTGTGTGTGGGGTCATGGGTCATGGTCACTTGGCTCGTTCCTTAATTATTTGTTTATTTGTTTTTTGTCGCACACAATTGATCGATTTGTCTCATCAATTGCATAATATCACATCTCATTCATTCGGAACGAAGCAACCCACTCCCACCTGGCCACGTGTTCCCATCCCTATCCATTGATTCACCTAAAGCAGTCCAAGTCCGCACAGTCCCAGTCGGAGGTTCAAAAACTGTACAGTAAAGTGTAGTGTGTGTGGTGTGTGTGTGAAATCGTTTGAGAACTATCCAAAGAATTGTACGATTTGTGATGAGCATGAGTTTGGGGATTATAGTTCTGTCTCTGGGTATTTCTTAGTGTTTGTTTTTTGGAGGGGAAGATACAAACTATCAGGAAAGCTAAACAGAAGTCGCTGGGTGTTCGAAATTAACCAGAAATGGCGCTCAAAAGTATGCTATGGTTAGTGTAAGTGTGTATTTTATATTTCGTAGCATACTTTTCGGCGGCATTTCAATTGATTTCGAGTCCTCAGCGATTTCGGTGGGCATCCCTGCTTTTTATAAGCTATAAATTAATTAAAGTTACAGTTTTATGTGGGTGGAGGGGGGTACACATCGAACCACGGAGCCAGGTATACTATCTGTGTGTGTGATTTGTTAGTGTGTGTGTGTAGATCCCCGGCCAGGGTATGGATCTTTTGTGTGTGTGTGTGTGTGTGTGAAATACGGTTCAAGGAGTGATGACTGGATGACTCTTGGTGACTTTCTTGGCTCAGTGGTTCTCATGCTACACAGGCTCGCATGTTACACAGTTTGTGTTTGTGTTAAATATATATATAATAGTTAGTATAGGCACTTAGCATATTCGATTGTTTTCATAGAAACAAAATATATGTTGTGTATAATATATTGATTTTTTCAGTTTTTAGTTTTCATTCTCTTGATTTGTGTTTAGTTTTTAGTTTAGTGTTTTTGTTTTTAGTTTTTAGTTTTTACATTTTAAATTTCATTTTGGTTGGAAGTCTTGCGTTTTTAGAGTTCATTTTTCTTATTCTCCCTCTTCGTTTTGTGTTTTTGTTTTCGTTTTTGATTTTGGGTCAAAGTTTTTGGGTGTTTTTTGAATTAAAGGAGAACCAAAAATAATACGATTTTTCAGGGGTTTAAAATTAAAATGTTTCGTTCAAATAATAGGGGAATAATCGATGAATAACTGAGAAATAATGTTTGTAAGTTAAGTTAAGTGTATGTGTGTGTGAGTGTGTGTGTGAATATCCATATGTGTGTGTGTATGCGTATACCTAAACTTAATTCTTAGGCCCTAAACATAGATTCTTTTGTAGATATCGTGTACGCTCCTTAAATCTACTGATTATTTCTCTCCGTTTCTCGCTTTTCTTTAGTTGCCAATTTCTGATTTTTCTGATTTTCCTTCGTTATGCATGCTTTTATATCTCTTTTTTTTTGAATTAAATATTGTAACAGGCCAAATCGATTAAGATGAGTTGGTCACACTATTAGAGCAGTTGCTCCCTCTCTCGAGAAAGGAGAGAATGCTGCGTACGTGCAGCCAAGTTGAGTCTCGATCGAATAAAGCAAGGAAAGGAATGGAAGGAAAGGATCGAAAGAAAAGAGACTTGTTAATTCCTGCTACAATATATATATAAATCATAATTTGTGCGTTAAATAAAACCGATAAGGTGGCGAAAAGAATCAATAATTAAAATGTTTCATTTATATCTACGATGAGCATCAATAATAATTGTGGGGGGGGGGGGGGGGGGCAGGGCATCTTTTTCCAATCGAATTCGTTCGCCTTTAAATGCCTATTTTGTGTATTTTGTCCTAAACCTCTCCAAGAATTTCCGTGTGTCGATTTTTATATAGTTTATGGCACCTTTTTGTTTATAGTGTGTGTGTGTATTGTTGCTTTGTCCTATGTACAGAATTACTTATTGTTTCGCATGTAGAGTCATCGTTCTCGTTCTCGTTAAATATATAGCATTAGTTACGTGAGCTGAGCTGTGTCGTAAGGATAAAGTCTAGTATTTAGCAATGCATCTTCTAATTCATTTCGTTTTCGTGTTGAAATATATAGACGTCGTGTGAAACCATCAAACTGAGAAAATTGCCTTCATCCATGTGTTTTGTTTTGTTTTGGTTTTTTCGTTAAAAGAAATGCAATTTTAAAATGTATAAACTCCGCTTCCTCCGGAGATATAGCTTCAGGTGTGTGTCTGTGTCTGTTTCTGTGTCCGTGTCCAAGGGAACTAAGTACGAGCATCCCCTTAATCAAATAATGCTTCAAACCATGGTATATATCAGATATATCTAAATAAAAGTAAGCCTAAACTGTGGGACTAGCGGAGGAGACATAGCCATTGCTACGCACTCGAATCTTCTGTGGCTATAAACAAAAAAAATGATGCATAAAGGTGAATATCCCTAAACGTAGATAATATTTAACATAAAATCAACGTGTGTGTAATCAATGTGTGTATGATATCAGCAAATAAAACCTAATATGCTCTCCTCTTGCTGTGGGTTTAGTTTTTTGTCGTTCGATGATGCAAGTTTGGCTTTAACTATGCTCAAAATTCTTAGAACCTATTCACTCATTAGAACCTAATGATAGCTTAGGCATATATCTATATATATATTCATCTCTAGTCCTTCCTCGCTTCCTCGTTCAAGTGTGGTGTGTTTACCCATTTGAGTTTAGGTAACATTAGCTTAGTTCGAGATTAACTTTAACTGGTAACTGATTATATATATATACCGATTATATATATATATATATATATATTGGATATACGTATATATAGCTGGAGAAGGGGCGTGCACCATTCATTCGTTCCTTCTTCCTCTGCGTCCTTGACTACTAAATATGATAACTGGTCCAAGCGTCGCCCACTGCTGCTCCTCCTCTCTCCTCAGCGGCCGCAGCTGAAAGTGGAAAAATAGAACTGTTAAATGTCGATACACATCGATAAACTACTATTTATCAACAAAAACCTGAACATGTGATAAAATAATTTTTTTAAATATATACTGAGCTCACATCTCTAATATTACATTAAAAATAAAAAACTTCACATAGGTTTTTTTTTTTTTTTATTACTCAACAGTTGAATGAATAATTGGGAACTAAGGTTTCAGTTTTATTTAAAACAAAATAGTATGATATATCGCGATGTATCGATGTTTCAGGTATCGATATCGATTCCGATAAGATTTGAAACATCGATACTTTTACAGATCTAAGAGTAGAGGTGGAGAAACATCGATGTTTGCAGACACCGAAGTTTGTCGATGTTTAAACAAAAAAACATCGATGAAAAAAAACAATCAATGTTTCATCGAAGTTTTCATAAAACATCGATGTTTTCAAGAAAACAGAAAAAAATGTTCTCAAAAATAAATTAAAAGTTTTTTCCCCTACTCTATTGATGTGACAAAAACATCGGTGTTTCCCAAAAAAAACATCGATGTTTCTCTACCTCTACTCTAAAGTCAGTTATTAGCAAGGTATTAGCAAGGACTCACCTTTTGTATGCCTCCTTAGTTAGCTCGTAAATATCTATATATAGCACTTATAGATATATAATAACAAAAAGTGTCTCTGCTCGATATTTACACATGGAATTTCGTTTATGTACAAACGGGCACAGAGGGCAGCCCCTGCCCCGGCAAAGGGTGTAGCTCTCTCAGCGGTTGCCTCCTTGCTTTTGGCAACGCGGTTCGTTTCGGTTCGGTTCTTTGTTTTGTTTTCTTTCTTTTCTCCTTTTCTCTAACTTTCTTAGCTTTCTCCCTAAGAGTTGTTGTTGTGGTTGTTGGCCCGGGACTTGCGGTTGCCGCCAGTCCCCGAGCCGTTGTTGGCATTGGTATTATTGTGCTCCGAGCCAGAGCCGTAGTGCTGCTGCTGCTGCGGCTTCTCCTTGCTCTGGTGGCGCACGGAGGCATTGGGACGATTATCTGCAAAGAAAAGTAATTAAAAGAGAGTTCCTTAGCTCCAGATCCTGTCCATATCCCGTACCTTTCTCTTTGGCAGAGACACCACCAAGAGGAGCACTGGCTTTGCCAGAGTGTGGCGAGGCACCGCCTGCAGCACGCTTTTCAGTGGAAGCCACGCTCTTCTCAACGGCGGCCACTACAACGACGGCGGCGGCGGGATCGCCAAAGACTAGATCCATCTTGTGGCTGCCAGTGGGCGACAAGGTGCCAGTGGAGCCACTGGAGCCACCAGTTTCCTTGCCCTCACCAGAGCCGGCGGCGGCGGCGGCGGCCTTGTGAACCTGAGCCACCTGGGCGTAGCTCAGCTTGCTGGCTGTGGCCAGATTCTCAGTGGACGTGGAGGTGGCCACGCTCTTGTGTTTGGCGCTGTTCGCCTCCTTTTTGGCATGCAGAGCGGCCACGGCGGGCGGCTTTTTATGCTGGCCGAGGCAGCACTCGGCCAGGGTAGTGGTCAGACCACTCTCCACCACGGTGCAGGCGCCAGCGCCCGCCGCGGAGTACTCGTTGTAGGCTTCGAACTGCTGCTGCTGCTGCTGCTGCTGCTTTGGATGCACTTCATCCTCAGTCTTGTTGGGTTTGTCCAGCGGCGGTGGCTGCTGCTGCTGTGGCTGTGGCGGCAGCGGCGGCTGCTGCTGCTCCTCCTTGCTGCTGGCATTGATATTTGGTGTTAGACACTTTATCACATGGATCGAATTGTTGTTACTGGAGCTCTGCTTCGTAACGTTCTTGGTATCCTGGAGCTGGAGCGCGTACTCCGCGGCCAGGACAGGCGTGGGGCTAAGGGGGGGATTGCGCTGCTGGTACGGCGGCTGGTTCTGAATCTGGTGGTGCCTGTTATCCTTGCGCGCCTTCCCCTTGCCACCGCTGACGCTGACGCTGCCGCCCGTGCGCACCACGTCCGACAGGCGGTTCTCGGACCAGGATGCACTGGCCAGGTCCAGCCCCTGGTGGTTGCTCGAGCGGTGCTGCTGCTCCTCGCCCACGCCGCTCTCCACGCTGCTGCTCAGCTGATGCTGGTGCTGCGGCGGCTGATGCTGCTGCTGTTGCTGCTGCTGCTGCTGTTGCTGTTGCTGCGACTGCTTCTGGCCCAGGCCCGTGGACGAGGACGAGGACGTGGTCGAATTGTGCAGGGAGGCGCTGCTGGTGGCCTGAGGTGTGTGCGTGGCTGGCAGTGGTGGAAAAGCGGCTGCCTCCAGGTCGAACTGCGGCGGCTGTACAGGAGCCGGCGGCTGCTGCTGCTGCTGTTGCTGCTGTTGCAGTTGCTGCTGCTGCTGCTGCTGGTGTTGGTGCTGGTGCTGATGCTGATGCCCCTGATAGCCCAGGGAGCTGTGGTGGAGGCCACCACCGCGCTCGTTGCTGCCACCGGAGAGGCTGTTACTCCCAGATCCGCCACCGCCGCCGCCGGAACCAGCGCCTCCAGAGCCACTCCCACCGCCGCTGCTCAGGCCCAGGCCACCGCTGTTGCCCACATTGCTGCCAATCGAGTTGTGGTGATGGTGATGGTGGTGGTGGTAGTGATGGCCCGAGCCCGAGCCCTGCTGCTGCTGCCCAGTGGAACCGGAGGAGGTCAGGTGGTGCTGCTGCTGCTGCTGATGCTGCGAGGAGGACAGGGCGTTGTTGTTGTGGTGATGGTGCAGCGACGACGAGTGCTGCTGGGCGTGGTAGTGCGGATTGTAGTTGTTGCCCTTGTAGTTGCCACGGTGCTGGGGCGGTGGGACGTCGTGGATGGCATTGTAGTGGCTCTGGCGATCGCGATGGGAGGCGGCTCCACCTCCTCCTGAGCCGCCGCCATCAGTGCCAGTGCTGGCGGCGGACGAGGTCAGAAGGTGATGCGGTTGCGAGGGAGAGCTGCCGTAGAGCTAAGGGGGAATAAATATTGAGTGTTAGAGGGGAGTATATTTAAAGATTCTGTAAACGCCTCATTTTGTATTACGCGGTCACATTAGTGTGACCTGTTGGTATATTGTTATCAATAATGTTATCGATAATAGTAACGCACAGAATTAAGCTAGATTTTTAAGAAAAGAATATACGGTCACTTTGGTTTGGCAAAAAGAGAACGATCTACACGTTTCGGATCGAGAAAAAGAAAAGTTATAACAAGAAAAATAGCTAGCTTCGGTAAACCGAAGTTTGTATACCCTTGCAGTCTGCAATTTGATCATTGAAATCCGATCCATTTTGGTAATGTTGAAAAAAATATCGAATTTGATCAATTTTACATTTTTCATGTAGAATTTTACATTTTCATATAAATCGAACGACCGCTTCTATGGCAGTTATATGAAATGGTTGGCCGATCTTAATAAAATTAAAACCGTAATTCTAAAACCGTAAAAAACAGCTATATATCACAATTTAAAGAAATACGGCTAAAAACAGAGAAGTTAAAATTTGTTGTACTTTTATTTCGCCATCATTCCTATATAGCTATAGGATATAGTAGACCGATTTCGGCCGTTCCGACATATATACTGCATGCTAAGGAAATAAGACTATGCTGAAAATTTCAGCTCGATAGCTCAAAAACTGAGACTAGTTTGCGTAGAAACCAACAGACAGACGGACATGGCTAGATCGACTCGGCTGGTGATGCTGATTAAGAATATATATACTTTATGTGGTCGGAGATGCCTCCTTCACTGCGTTGAAAATATCATGGCCAAATTATAATACCCTCTTCAAGGGTATAAAAATAATAGCCTGGGAGTTTACAATTGAATGATTTGAAGCTCTTTAAACTAACTGAAAGCATTACTTTCCGCTTCAAAAACAAGTTAT
This sequence comes from Drosophila lacteicornis, assembly GCA_008044355.1. Taxonomy (NCBI): domain Eukaryota; kingdom Metazoa; phylum Arthropoda; class Insecta; order Diptera; family Drosophilidae; genus Drosophila; species Drosophila lacteicornis. The sequence goes on from VNKF01012145.1 coordinate 34,004, forward strand.
TCTCGAATCTAAGCTCAAATCTAAGATCGCGAGTTCTAGGATTAAGCCTTAGGAATCAATATTCAGTTTGCTTACCCCAACTCGCCCGCCTGGGGAATAGTTGAGACCACCGCCCTCCTCATCACGGCGACGACGACGCGTTCGGTTCTGCCACTGCAAGGGCTCCTTACTGATCGAGGTGGCCAGCGATGAGGAGGAGCTCGCCATGCTCGACATGTTGCTGCTACGATTCACCTGCTGATGCTCCACCACGCTGCTATCCACAGACTCCTGCTGCTGCTGCTGCTGCAGCTCCTGCACTGCCGCCTGCTGCTGCTGCTGCTGTGGCTGTGGCTGAGCCTGCACCACCAAGTGGTGCTGAGCCGGAGCCGTGGCTACGTAGGTAACTTGCGGGGCGCTTGAGGCGCCAGAGGAAGGCAAATGATAGTGCTGCTGCTGCGGCTGCTGTTGCTGCGATTGTCCCTGTTGCTGCTGCTGCTGCTGGGCCTGCTGCAGGTGATGCCCGTGAGCGGGCAAGACCTGCACCTGGGTGTAGTGGTGGTAGCCCTTGTCCAGGTTCTTCTGCATGCCGCCTGCAAGGATTAGTAACAAGGATTAGTAACAACGATAGGAGGAGGCTTGGATCCTCTCAATAACTCACCCTTCCAGTTGCTCTTGATGGGATAGTGGCGCGTGGAGCTGTTGACCTGCACCTGCGAGGCCTGCTGCTGCTGCTGCTGAGTGGAGCTTGTGGGCTGCTGCTGCTGCAGCTGAATCACTTGTTGCTGCGGCTGCTGCTGTTGCGGATCCTGCTGGACAATGTTCGCGGGCACCACGCTCACCATGCCGCCAGGCAAAGCGCTCGCTATTTGGATGGGCACCAAGCTGCCGCCCTGGAGGTGCGACTGCGTCTGTTGTGGCTGTGTGTTGCGCGGGGGTTTGCCCCTGGACTCGCCACGTGGCCCGGAGTTATTGGGAGTATTGGGATTGCCGCCGCCCCGGTGGCTGTTGTTGTTGTAGCGCCCACCGCCGCCGCCCTGCGGCTTGGACGTGACCATGGTTTGTGCGGTGGGTGGCGGCGGAGCGGGTGCAAAGCTGGCGGCGACCGCTTGCGAGGCCAGGGGGTTGGGAGCGGCAAAGATGTTGCCGCCGATCTCATAGAAGTTCTGGCCATGGGGGCCGGCGGTGGTGGCCACAGTGCCCGGCGGCCAGGGACCAGCCACCAGACTGGAATAGAATTGGTTCTGGGGAAGAGGCTGCCAAGAGGAGATAGAGATAGAAGTGGATATTAGCACTTGCAAAGGAAGAGAGCTTAAAAACCACCCTTAAACCAAGGTATACTCACAATCAGCACGGGATTGCTGTAGGGAACTGTGGTGGGAGCCGCCAGAGTGGCCCCATTGGCGTACACATAGCGCTGTGGAGTGGCCGCATAGCTGACGGCGGCAGCACCGGCTCCAGATGGATCAAAGACCGCTGGGGCAGTGGGCGGCGATGTGAGACGATAGCCGTTCTTCATATTTGGTACAGCCTGAATGCGATTGATATACGACTTGGGCTTGATGCGGGCCATGATCGGCTTGCCATTGAACTCCTTGATCTCCTCGCGCAGGTACTTGAACGCCTTCTGGGCATCGTCATCGGACTCGAAGGTGATGTACCACGAGCTGTTGGCGGCGAATTCGCAGGTGATGGGCTGCGGGCAGGTCTCGATGTTGAACAGAGCCTGGAAAGCGTGAAATCTAATTAGTTTTATTCATAAAACAAGCCAGGATATGAGTGAGTCACCTCAACTTCCTCGACGGGCGTGCTGTCGGCTATCTCGCGGAGAATGATGATGCAACGCTTGCGATTGGGACGCACGCGCAGACCCTGCTCGTCCACCTGAACGTTGGGCGACTCCCGCAGCACCTCGGTGATGAGCTTGATGTCCTTGGTTAGTTTCTTAACCAGATTGAATCTGGCCACTGTCCAAATGGGCACATACTGGTCACCGTCCATCTGCGACAGCAGGTAAGTATCGTTGGCCAGGTTCTCTCTGTAAATTCAATGATTAGATAGGAAGGAGCCAAGGACTGGGAGCCTAGACTTACCTGGAAAAGTAGTACTCTAGCTGGGTGGCCAGCATCTGCTTGAGCTTATCCAGCGGTATGTTCGGATCCTCCCCAGTGGCGCCCTGCTGCTGCAGCTGATCGGCCGAGCCATTCGCTGGCAGCGTTACCGGGGGCAGCTGAACGGGAACGGGTACGGGTACTTGTACAGGAACCTGGACCGGCAATACAATGTGCTGCTGCTGCTGCTGGGGGTCAAGGGCAACTAAATTCGTGTTGTTAACACCAGGTACGAAGGCGTCTGTGTAGACGACAGTGCCATCCTGGGTCTGGGCGAGTGCTCCATTCATGATGGCGTATTCGGTTTGGTCGTTGGCCTCGCCACCGACTCCGACTCCTACTCCGACAGTTCCTCCTGCACCTACGGCAGTGCTAGCCACGCCCTGGGCCTGTGGAGGCGCCGGCTGAAGTCCGTATTGCAGATGCTGGGCGGGATGCGGCGATTGTTGTTGCTGCTGCTGCTGCTGCTGCTGTAGGTGCTGCTGCAGCGTCTGCTGCTGTTGCTGCTGCTGCTGCTGCTGTTGGTGGGCGACGTGAGAGGCAAGGTGCTGATGCTGTTGCTGCTGCAGAGGATGCGGCTGCTGCTGCTGCTGCTGCTGAGCGGGCTGAGCGGCGGCGGCCACGGCTGCGACGGGAGCTACGGGTGGTGGTGCAGCGGCTGCTGCGGCGGCGGCGGCTGCGGTTATCAACGGTATGTGGGCTGCGGCGGCTGCTGCTGGGGCTGCGATCTGTGTTGTGGCGCCGAACAGATTGGTGGCTAGCATCGCCGTCTCGACAGGAACATTGGTGTAGACCGGCGGCTGGATCTTGACTGCATCTCCGTTCATGTACACATATCCTCCTGCAAGTGGACGAGTATGCGGGAGTGGGTGAGCATGAGCGTGGGCATAGTACAAGGATGTGTGCGTGGGAGGGGGTGTGGTTTCGGTGAGCGTGTATAAACAAGGTCAATTTTTTCTTCTTTTCCCTTTTGTTATTGTAGACGTAACGGGAAACTTTCGTAATCGGAGGAAGCTACGGGCTACGGCGAAAACTCTCTTCTCGGCGATACGATTTCGATGAACGCAAATAAAAACAAACAAAATTCGATGCCAACATAATCACGCACACACATGCAGATGTCAGAGGCGAAGTAGCGGTGAAAAGCTCGAGAGATGAATGTGTGTGAGAATGCAAGTGCAGTTGTATGAGGGGGTGGCGGCGACATATACATATGTCATATATGTACATGGACTGGAGACGGTGACTCCACTACTAACCTAGGTAGTATTCCATGGTAACGTATGTTGCAATTATCAAGAAATTCCACACACAAAGACACAGTCGGTTTTTCACTTCACTTCTCCTTCTCTTCTTGTTATTTCTTTTTTTTTAATTTAATATTTTTTTTTTTTTTTTGCTCTTTCGAGCTAGCCCACAGACACACTCGCACGCGGCACACACACACACAGCTCAGACACACACACACACCCACAGTCACACACACACGCACGCGTTGCCACCCAGTCGCGAGAGAGGGAGCGAGCGAGAGCGAGGAGAGAGAGAGAAAGAGGAGCTCCTCTTTCTATTTGGAAAATTTGATTTTCACTGTGATATATTCTCCTACTTGCTTGCTGCTGCCTCGAAACTCGATTCAGCGCTCTTATTTATTTATACGGCTGCGGCAACTGCTGCTGATTTGGATTCGGATTGGGATTCGGATACGGATACGGCTCCTGCTCCTCCGCCCCTGCTCCTGCACATTTTCTTCAACTTCTACGTTGCCTTGTCGCCTCCTTCGTCGTCGTTGCTATTTAATTTTATTTTTTCTTTGCTGTTTCTGTGTTCCCTTCTGCTTCTTTTCTTTACGTTTTCTTTTGGTAGTGAGTGTGGGTCTATTTTTTTTTCTTCAGCTTTTTGCACACGCAGAGAATGAATTGAAAATTGAGAAACGACCGAGAGGCAATTGATTTTTTTGACTTTTCACACCCAACTTGCAGCGCCCGAACCCGCCAGCGTCGCGCACTTTGTTGCCAATCGCTTGCGAAGGTCTTAAATAAATTGTTAAGCTTCTGCCTGGTTTTTTTCACAACGAACTTGTCACGCGAAAAATCCAAAAATTCGACTTCTCATCGTCATAGAAAACTTTCGCCGTTTCGATAGGTCCCACGTCCCACGGTTGCAACCGATACCAAATACGATGGATTTGAATAGCGACTAGAATTTATTTGTATTCACAGGGTTGCTACGTTTTTCAACTGTCAACCGAGTGCTGAGCAGGCCAGGGCAGCGTTTTTTACCTTAATTTTCATAAAAATTAGCAATTCTTATTCCAAGAAATACGCATATGCAGGCCGAAAATACCGCACACATACATCGCTTCACCTCGGGAATACCGGAAAATATACCGACTTCCAGCGAAGTGGCAGCTCTGCAGCGTGCGAGAACATAATATTGCTAAGCAAATTCCTGCCCCCTCTCCCTCCCCCCTCTGCCCACAAACTAAGTGCATAATTATGTTTTGCAACCCGCACTTACCACTTGCAGTGAGAGAAGTCCCGCGTGCAACCACCACCAGTCACTGTTGTAGTGCAGCTGCAGCGTCGCGGAAGCAAAACCACTTGTTAAAGCAGAACGAAACGAACAAATGAAACACCAAGCGTTCCCCTGAAAACCAACTTTTTCGCGCAACTCAACGGACTAGCTCGACAATAATCGCGGACAATTTAGCACTTTTTAGTCGTTTTTTCCACTCGTTTTTCATCCAGCAAAAAGCAACACACGCAAAATATTCGCGCTCACAACTAGTTTGCAAAGGTTGAGCTGTCAAATCATCGATGGCCTCTTCCTGATATCGATAGATTGGCGCTGGCACAATCGATTGCCTTAAACTATCGTAACTGTAGGAAATATTCAATTTTTAAACATTTTAAATCTTAAATTCACCACTTTCAAAATTTTGCGTGTACGTAAAATATATATTTTATAAAAATACCTGTATTATTTGTTTTATTAAGTTATAACCTTTAATGCGATAGTATCGATATTTTTATATCATGTGGAAAATATATCATCATATCGAACAGCAATTATAAAAGTGTAATTAATTATTCTATATTCTCTTCTGCATTTAGCAAAAGTTGTGAATTCTTAAAATAGTTAAAGTACGTAACATCGATGAATCGTACCCATCTCTAATTTAGTCAAGCCTTAAAACTGTCATAAAAATTGTGAAATAGTATTATGAACAGAACGGACGGCGGGCACACTGCACTTTCGCGCGATATTTAAATAACTAAAACTAATTAGCTGAAAATAAAGTTTTGGCCTAACAAGTATTCTGCATTTCTACCTTTTCAAGCGATAGTTGAAAAATGCAATTTAATGAACAGGTCAGATGATGTAACGTAATGTAACATCAATAACTAACATTAACCTTTTTCCATGGCATAATTAAATAAAGCTTAACCCAATTAAGAACATTGGGTGTAGCCTGTAAACAACCCCGACTTTAAAAACTATATATTTTGATAATCGTTCAGCCAGCATAATCCGAGAGGTCATAGAACTCAATTAATTACACATGATCCATTTTCGTCCCCATTATGCTAAGGCAGCGCCCACACACACGTTCGTTTATTTAAATTGAACATTTAATTTTATTTATAACATTGTTCTCAGTTAATGGTCTATTGCTTTCTCTGTCTTCATGTAAATGTTCTATATATCAAGAGAGTTTTTCAATTAAATCGGAACAAAGAACTTTTGCAAGTTGTTTTTAAAGGGTGTTGATGTTGTTGTGGTGCTTAAGAATGAAATAGTAGTGAGAATTCACACCGCTTTTTGTTCGCTACGTCCGCTTAGAAGCCGTGCACCTTGAGCTGGTCCGGCTTAGCTAGTCCCACCTTCGTCAACCATTGACAGATGTTCTCACGCTGATCGCCCTGGAGCTGGAGAACCTCACCATACTCTGGATGCTCGATTACAGTGCCATTGCATGCGAATTCCTGTGGGGAGTTTTGAATATATTTTAATATTTAGTTTTGGTTCATTGGTACAAAGTTGTCGTGGTATCATAAGAAGGAAATAATCTAATCTTACAAAAATAGGTCGGAGTAGTTTCGCTGAGAATAATAGAGCTACGATTTCTTCTTTAAAACTACGGTTTTCTATACTTATCTCAGTCTTTTTACTACTACTACTCTACTCTTATTACTCTAATTAAAAAGACAACAATATTTATTATTAATATTTAATTTTTTTTAGAATGCAATTGTAATTAATTTTTTTTTAAATATTTTAAGACCAAACAGATTTAATGAATCTCTAGTGGAAAGCAGTAACTAATAAACTTTCACCGAAAGATGTTGACCTTTACGTTAACATTTTTTCTTTTCACAGAAAAGAGGAAAAAAATAAACAATTACTAATAAAGTACAAGAATATACATTATTTAACATTATTAAGGACCGAGACTTGCAAAATCAGCACAACAATGTAATAAACTATTTGCTTGACCGCAGTTGTAAGCGGAAATTTTCGCACACTCACTATCCCACGACACTATTTGTATGGTTTACATTGTAGTCCATATATTGTTACTATAGCTTACCTTCTTGCAGGAGCGGACTATCTTCTTCAAGTCATACTCCGCGGACAGGCCCTGGACAGTGGTTAGTGTCTTGCGACCGTTCCTCTGCTGGATTCTTATGTGCACTAGCCCGTCTTGAATATCATCATCATTGCCCTTGATTGCATCAGCAAAGGGGTCTGTGGGGAAGAAGGGCAAAACTCCATTGATTATCGGATGCAGCGATGTAACGTGTAATGTAATTGTACATCCAATGTAATCACACCCTTGCAGCGTGCTTTACTCGAGTGCGTGTGCATGGGTGTACACACACACACCAGCGCAGAGGCGGGGGCCGCTGATGACGAACACGAGAGCAGCCATTTTTATGTACATGTGTAGCTGGCTCGAAAAACTGCACGCGCAGCACTTACCACGAGTGTTTAAATTCTGGATGGACATACGACAATAAAAACAAACCACAGCCGAAAACAAAAACTTTTTGAAATGATCTGTTGTTATCTGAACTTTTAATTTAACGTTTTAAGTGAGTTTTCGGAAATGTGTTTGTCTGACAAGTCTAACACAGGGTTGTCACTAGGGTTGTTGGATATATCGATAAGCTTGAAGGTGTAATAAATATCGTTATATTTATCCGGCGATTCTTATTAATTTAATTTTATTAATTAAATTATAACCTGTCACATAGGGTTTCGGTTGGCCTTAAAAAAAAATCTAATTAATAAATGCGTTTTATGCGACGAAAGATCAATCAACATGAGACAGAATGTCAGTTCAAAAAGTCGCATAGCCAAGAATCTCAATAGTTGTATCTTAATAAAACTTGACTAAATATATATCTTCTGGTATATTTTTAATAAGGGTTTTTAGCGTATTTAATTTATAATTAAATAAATAAATAAAAAAAAATGGCAGTTCTTATAAGCAAACGCTGCCAACTCGGGAAACTATCGCTGGCTCTCACATGCAACCCTGTGTTTTTGGCCAAGCGCAGCCAAGTTCACGCTATGCCCGTCTGCCATATTTCTTTCCTGCTTGTCTTTCAACGAGAAAAGGTGGGCATTTAGCGTTTTGTCTTGATTTGGTTAAGTTAGAGCCTCCCCACAGCGTTCCAAGCGCCCTGCAAGTGTTTAGCGCAATGCCTGCACCACGTGTTGCAGTTAATTTGGCTGTTGGAGCGCCGAACGGCGGAGGTAAATCTAGTTTTACCTACACGTGCAACGCAGCAAAGACAATAGTGAATACAAGAAAAAAATGTGCAATTTTAAAGAGCTGAAAACCATGCCGGAATTTGTTACTTTAGTTTTATGAAAGACTCCTGTGGTGAAATAGTTGCTAATTAATTGTTTTCTTGTGTGTTTTCATGAACCTTGGCTGCCGCTTTGAAATTTTGAATATGAATTTATAAGGTAAGAGCACATGTTGTAATTATTTGGCTGATTCAATCCCCATTGTGATGAATGATTTGAACGGAAGAGTACTTTGAAGACTATATTCATCACCCAAGACTGAAAGAAGCCAAGAAAAGCCTTTATTCGGTGCAAAGTAAGACCAAAACTAACTTTCTACTCTATTTTTTTCCATGTAACTCTGTTTGTTGCTGATTATCTGGTGTTTCTTATAAAGGTAAGTTAAAATGAACCAATTACAAGTGAAAATAATTGATTTCGTGATGAATGATTTGAGCGGAAGAGTACTTTGAAGACTATATTCATCACCCAAGACTGAAAATAGTCAAGAAACTGCTCTAATTGCAACCTAAAATGCCAAAACTAACATTGTGATATCTTTTTATTCCATGTTTCCTTCGATTTCTTTGGCTAATTTTGGGTTTTCCCCTAAAGGTAAGCTTAATAAATCACTTGAAGTACTTGAGTTTTGCTTAAATGATGAATGATTTGAGCGGAAGAGTTCTTTGAAGACTATATTCATCACCCAAGACTGAAATACCTCTTCAAATAAATAATTATTCGTGTTATTGGGAAACTATTATTAATTTAATGTTTTTCTATTGCAGACGTGAGATGGCAACCTCTTCGCACCTCAATTGGTTGATCATTCGCAACAACAACGCCTTCTTGTTGAAGAAGCGCGATGTTAAGAAGCCCTTCAGCACAGTAAGTAAATATATAAATATCTTTAGATAAGCTAAAAGCCTTCAATGATGTTTCCAACTTTACACTTTCACAATGATATTTGAATACAACATGATAGTAACTTTAATCTGACACAAAGTTGGCTAAATCAGTGCTTCCTTCTGCTAAAAGAACATAAACTCACACCAAATATTTCCATTATTTTTTAGGAGCCAAACAACTTGGCCAGCGTGAGCTCGTACCGCTACAGCGGCATCGTGCACAAGAAGACCCTGGGAGTCGTGCCCGCCGCCGACAAGAAGGGCTTCACCGCTGTGCTGAAGAAGGGCAAGTATGCCCAGCGTCCTGCCAAGAACACGGTGCGTGTTGACTTCAAGGCCGGTCCCCGCCGTTCCCTGAAAAAGCTGAAGAACCTGCTCATCGGCTCCAAATACCGCAAGGACCTGACCCAGGTAAATATTACTTTGATTTTAATTTGCAAGTCTTTTGTCATGATGATCTTTTTTTATTATGCTACACAACCAAGATCGCAGAATGATCCGTGTTGATAAAACCATCTGAGGTTTCTATCCTCGATAGAGATCTTAACTATCCTAGTGGCCCCATCTAATGGCTTGTCTTTTTGCTTTTACAGGCTGCTCTCCGTCGTGCGTCCGCTGTCCTGCGCTCCCAGAAGCCCGCCCCCGTCAAGGGCAAGAAGGCTGAGCTGGCTAAGGGAAAGAAGCCCGAATAAAATGTGTACCAGATGGGATCATGCGGAGCTGTTTTCTACTCGAGAATAAAGAAAAAATGTTAAAAACACCCTAATACTTAAAGCTATTGTGTTCGATTGCGTGGGAAACAGATTTGGGGGTAATGTAGAGCATACTTTGAGGTGTTTTTTAGGGAGAGAAAATATAATATATTTAATATATCAACTTTTTCTATTAGGTGGAGGTTATTGACTTGCCCAGCTTGCCTTGATTAATTGCTTAATTTTTGGCATGATTTTCTTATCAGCATTCTCGTTAAGCTTACTTATTTGTAGAGGGTAGAGCTGCGAAAAAATCTATTCTCAGCGCACCGATGTTTTAGAAAACAAAATCGATGAAGTCGTAAAAATATCGTTTATAGCAAAGCAAACTTTTTCGGAAATAGATGCTTATGAATCTTACAAGCTTACAATGGACCAAACCAAAGACCAATATAATTTCTAGATATTCTACAGCTTTGACCAAACCTAAAACTAAAAGTTCGAGAGCATGCACACATCGACTCTAAGGAAATGAAAAAATCTATTATTTAGTATATTCAAATATTTGAAAGCTTAATTTTAATTTAATTATCCTTATTAGTGCTGGCAAAAAATCGGAGCACTATCGATACAATCGTTTTTTTAACTTTTTTAAATTGTTTTTCGCACTATCGATGTTTTGAGTATTAAGGCGTTGCCATTTTTAAAAAGAAATATTGCTAAAAAAATATATAGAAATGACCGATTCCATTTTAAGCCTTTGAAATGATCATGACGATACTCTCTCGAATATTGGAAGGTAAATATTTGGCTAGATCATGAATGAAAATTATTCCCTTAAAGCCGGAATCGTTTTAAGTGAGAAAATGTATGGCTTAGGAACATTGATAGTATCGATGTTTCACTAGTAAAACATCGAAAAAATCGATAGTGCTAAACATCGATTTTTGCCAGCTCTAATGATAATGAAATAAAAAAATATATATAATTTTTTGTCAGCTCTAATGATAAGGAAATAAAAAAAAAATATATATATAATTTAGTATATTAAAATATTGGAAAGCTTATTTTTTTTTAATTATTCTTATTCGTCATCAACTCTTTATTCTCGCTTTCTTTGTAGTGGTAGAATTTATCTTGAAAGTGTCTGACGATACATCGATTCTTTCAAATCGGATGTTGAAATCGATTATTTAGTAGAGGGATTTTTAAGAACTGGTTGATATATTCATGGATATTATCCACCTGAACTCAATTGTATCACGTTTTATCGCAAAACCTAATTGAAAATCAATTAGAGATTAGATTGTATTTTGAGTTCTCGCATTTTTAAGTAGAATAAACACCACTTTGATTCATAGAATGAGTAATAGATTGCTTTTTATCAATTTTATTTGTTATTACTTTAAAATATGGTTCAGTTTTATTGAACTATAGTTACTGGGGGCTTGGAGGACATTACACAGAGATAGAGACCATGGAATTGCATTGAAATCGTGTCCAGGACAATTGAAGATCTTGTCAAGTCGTAAATAGCTTAGGTCGAAAGACAAATACAACGTCTACACATAGATATTAAATGCGCATATTGAGCGGGGCTGCTCCTGTTCCACCTGCTCCCTCAGTAGAAGTACTCGTACTTCTGGGCATGATGCAGCATCACCTCCATCGACTTCTTGCCCTGCAGCACCCCGTTCCGCTCCATGTAGTTCCAAATGGAGGCCATGAACACGCAGAACAGGATGACGCCAAACACGATGAACTTGAGCAGCAGGAAGATGGTGCGCATGCCCACCGGGGCCGTGAACTCCACCAACAGAACGAGGAGGACAAACAGGATGGTGGCGGCACTGTAGTAGAGTATCCGATCGGTGTTTAGCTGGAGCAATGAGGCATCGCACAGGGCCAGGGCCTCGTGGAGAGCGGCAGTCCTAGCAGCGGGCATCGATTGTATAGAGGTGGAGCTGCCATTGCACTGAACCTCTGGCCGAGGGCTCGGGCTCTCCTGGTCCTGCTCGCCCTGAGCATCGCCAGCACCCAACTGGCGCACGGAACAGGTCTCCGCGTCCTCCACCTGGCAGTTCACCTCGATGGTGGCCACTGCCGGAGATTCTGGAATGGTTCTAGCCTCTGTTGTTGCTCGGGATAATCTCAGTTTGGCCAGCACCGCCTCGTGATCCGAAAAACTAAACTTCTCGCCCGGCACACGTTCCGGAAAGGGCAGCTTGTACTCGGCAATCTCGGCATTCACATGATCGCCGCCGCGCACAAAGATGTGATCGATGCGAATGCCCTGGGGATTCCTGGCCAAAGCTCGCGGCGACGTGTACGAGTTGTGCTCGCACTCATTCGTCCGGAAGGTGTCGGAGGCGCAGCTATCGAGCATCTTGGAGGTGTAGAGCAGCACCTTGTACGATATATCCTGAGGCTGGGCGTTCAGATCGCCGGCAAGGATCTGCAGCACCGAATTCCCGCGGGTGGCCTCGATAAATTGAGCAGTGTCGAAGGCCTGGATCACCCGATGCGTCTTGTACTCGTCGTTGGCATTGTCGTACTCCGCATGCAGGTGGGCATTGTACAGGTGCACCATCTGTCCGTTGATTAAAATGCGGCACAGGCCGACTCCCTTGCCGCCGAACCAATCGGCGTGCTGGATGCGATGAAAGTACCCATTAACGGACCACGCATGGAACAGCGTGCCCAGTATGGGGTACTTGGAGAGCACCAGCAGACCGGCGCCCATTACGCCGCTGTGGAAGTAGTGCGTGTGGGGCAGCACAGCCTCCGTGCCCTTCTGCAGCCGCTCGCTGTCCTGCTGCGTCCACACCTCCTGCAGGGACACGATGTCATACTTGCCGCTGGCCAGCTCCTTGCAAATACCATCGATGCGGGGTCCACGGTCGCTTGACACGTACGGAATGCCCCTGAAAATCACATGTATAGTTATTATCTCCCGAGATGCAAGGTCAATCAATGGCTTGGACAAAGGAAGCCGTAGAAGGCGATGCTTCGAATGCTCACCAAATGTTCAGGGTCAGAATGTTCAGCTCCAGCAACAGCATTGCGTCGGCCGTTTTTCACCTGTGCATGCTTACAATCCAATCCAAAGCGAGCGCGGGGAGCGGCGATAAGATAAACTTTTTAATTTTGTTGTGAAGATATAGCTCAGTGTTGCCAGATGAAAATTTTCGTTTCCCCCTAAAAAATCTCAAATAGTCGATATTTAACCCTAAAAAATCCAAAACAAAAACGTAACGATGATTACGTGAAGATTACGACGTCGATGCCAGCATCGATGTCATCGATGTTTTTCCACCTCTGTTGGTATCGATGGTTTCGATGAAACTCGTATTTAGTTTGATATTTTCGCCATTTTAGGTGATTTATAATAAAAAAGCAGCAATTTTATAGAGATTTTCTTAAGAATTTTAACACAATCGTTCCGAAAAAAACCCTTAACTTTCCCTAAAAATTCTTCCCCCCTAAAATTCCCCTAGGACATAAAAAAAAACCTACATCTAGGGGGAAAACCCCTGATATAGCTACTAGAGGTGGCAAAATGTCGATTGGTTCGTGTTTGCTTATGTTTTGATATTTTATCGATATATCGTTTCGTTTACATAACTTATCGATCTATCGCGTATCAAATTTGATTGAAACGGATATTCCAGTTGGAAATTTTCTAAATTGCACTGCTTACTAAAGCTACGTACTCACCAGCGCTAAATTTTAGCAACCTAATGAGTGCGAGCGAGAGACAAATACAATTTTTCGGCACCTCTTAGCAAGGTCGGTACGCAGATGAGCTAAGAGAAATACTAGAATATACTAGAATGAACATCGCGTTAGGGTCTTTCAAATTGGTGCGAGGGGAAGGAAATGGTTGATAATACGCCCGCGACCCTTGCGAAATGAAGACAGGCAATAGGAAACAAAGCCGTGTGGCGGGACTTTCCAACGGGGAAAAATTAATTTATTTACAATACAATTAAAGAAGATCCAATTATATGCAATCTTGACCATAAAATAAAAAAATTAAAAATATTAAAACAAAATGAAGTCTTCAAATATGTATGTTATTTCACAGAGAAATAAGTAAATCAAACGAACAAATTACTTAAATTATGATTTCCAAAGCAGCGGGGC
>VNKF01012146.1:0-11877 GCA_008044355.1 Drosophila lacteicornis
AATTGTGCTTAGCGTAAATACTATATATGTCGACACTTTGCACACTTTGAATACATTTATGCGTGAAATATAAATAAAACAACAATTTGACAACGTAAAATTCGTAGTAATTAACTTTTTAATTCCATTTTTTTTTTTTTTTTTTGTATTTCAATATTAAGATAATATTATATATAAAATTATAAAGGACCTTTTGTTTTTTGACTGAAGATGGACAATGAATAGATTTGATTGATGCATATACAAAAGCTCTATTCAAGTTTTGCAAGTCATGTTACAACCAGAACATTTTCTGTCTATTAAAGTATGTATTGGTTTTTCATAATGTTTTAACGTATATAAAGTTAATACATTTGCTGTTTGTACCGTTATATTATGGATCAATTTTATATGGGATCTCTCATTTTTAATGCCTACAATAATTACATTGCGTACAAGAATAAATATTCACATTACTCCTCCGCCTAATTATGTTAAATAAAGGACGAAGCTGGTGATACACGCTAGTGCTGCTGCAGGGTGCCTACTCGGCCTCCACGTCCTGGCCTCCTCCTCCTGGCGTCTTCGCCCTCCTCCGCCTGGCCTCCTCCATCTGGGCATCCTCGGCCTGGGCGTTGTCGTCGTCCTCGCCCTCCACCATCTGGGAATCCTGCCTACTGACTTTCTGGGCCAGTGTACGGCGCCACCTGGCCTGGTTTCGCTCTTTCATAAGGCGGCGTATGTACGCCTCATGCCTCTGGGCCTTCTGCGTCTGGGCGGTTTCCCTTTATCATAAGGCGGCGTACTTGGCTTTGCTGTTGAGGTAGCTCCACCTGTTCCGTCTCCAGGTGAAGCGGGACCGCGCATGAGCGGGTGGTGCAGGTGTGCTAAATTCCACAGCTTCATCAGCTTTAGGTGAAGCGGGACCACCCATGAACCGCGCATGAGCGGGTGGTTATATTTAGCACTTATTTAGCTCTTAAAGTTCACACTTAAAGTTTAACACTTCACTAGAATCACAAAATTTTAATTTATCGCTCTTTCATAAGCTACGTACTCACCAGTGCTAAAATTTAGCAACCAAATGAGTGCGAGCGAGAGACAAATACACTTTTTCGGCCCCTCTTAGCAAGGTCGGTACGCAGATGACCTAAGAGAAATACTAGAATATACTAGAATGAACATCGCGCTAGATATTTTAAATCGGCTGCGTCTTCGCAAGGGTGGCGCGAGAAGTAGGAAAAATCTGATAATTCCCCGCGACCCTTGCGAAATGGAGGCAGTCATTTTTTTTGTTTCCAATTTTTATTTATCTCATAACTGTTTTATTCCATAAACACAGGTTTGTCAGGGATCACAATTTACGAAAAACACTTACCTGAAATTCTTACACAAAATAAGCTGTGACATTGAAGAAGTCAATTTTTTAGGTTTTTGTAAATTTAAATATTATTACAATAAATATAAATATTAATAAATTTAAATATAAAATAAATATTATTAGAATACTACTTTAAAAAAGTGCACTAAAATCATTCGTTTTGATATCTCATATCGTTCATGTGCTACATGACTTTAAAGTTTGGTTAAACCTTTGCACGAAATAAGCTCTGAGCTGTATGTATATCAACAGCATTTTCTCGTTTTGGGAATTTTTCGTTCATTCTGAATTTTTGTAAATTTTTGAAAATGCGTAATAAATACTGAACCAGAGGTTCCTCATTGGTGGTTCTTTTTAAATGTTTCCTTTTATTGAGCCTCATAACAACTCTGGGCTACACGTATGGCTGGGGAGTTATTAAGTCTTAAAAAGTGCCATATCAAGCCGTGCTTGATACTTCGGCCGTGATTTTCTCTAAATTGGTGAGTGATGGAATCTTTTCAGTTTTCAGTTTGCTAATCCGAAACTGAATAACTTTCAGAATCAATAGCGGGTAGAAAAAAGGATTGATTTTTGTCGACGTGTGTTATTATTACGAAATTAACTGTACGTATACGTGATAAATACCGATGAAATAGGTTGAAAACTTGGACGCAAAACAAAACGGTTAAATTGAACTGCTTTATGTTTGCCTCCCAAGTTCACAATCTTGCACTGCTTGCTTCGAAGAAATAACAGCCGAGTTTCAGTCCGCTCCTGAACGAATATCAAAGTTCCCAACCGTTTGCAAAAAGTTTATAGCAAACAGTGTGACCAATCGTTTTTATACGTAATTACCTGATTGGTCAAAAGGTATTTTTCGGAAACTTGCAGAACGGTCACTTGCAGAGTTTTGCAGATTTCTCAATAAACAATAACAATGGTAGGAATAGGCGTTTTTCAAAGAATTTTAAACTAATTGAACACATTTCTGGTATCCGCAGTTGTTCTACTCGTTCTTCAAGTCGCTGGTGGGCAAAGAAGTAGTCGTGGAACTCAAGAACGACCTCAGGTGAGCGACGATTGTTTACCGCCACGCGACGCGTGCTTTTGCCGGCTTGTAGAATAAATTTTTATTAACTTTATCTGTATTCATGCAGCATATGCGGCACCCTGCACTCGGTGGACCAGTATCTAAACATCAAGCTGACGGACATCAGTGTCACGGATCCCGACAAATACCCGCACATGCTGAGCGTGAAGAACTGCTTCATCCGCGGCTCCGTGGTGCGGTACGTGCAGCTCCCGGGCGACGAGGTGGACACGCAGCTGCTGCAGGACGCCGCGCGGAAGGAGGCGGTGGTCAGCACGAGATAGAGATCGGCATCGGGAGCAACTGCTCGGAACTGCGCCCAGGCAGTTCCATCATTAGGTTCTAGCCACCCCAAAAACGCCCTACAAATTAAGTGAAATTCTGTTAAAGCGAAACAATAAGAGGAGTCCTCGCAAAAAATGCATTTACATTTGATTATTCTGCAGTGAGTTTATTGGAGTGTACTTCCGGTCAAGGTGGGCTGTCCTTTTGCTGCTTTTATTTTTCGCGGTGGATCTATGAGAGACTGATTCAATGGGATGGGGTTTCCTTAATTTTGATTGAAAATCGGAAAGCGATAAAAACTGAATGTATAAAGGCAATCTTTTTACTGGAGTTTTTTTGTGATTCCGTCAGAAATTTTCTATAGTGGGTTTACTAAAGATAATACATTATTTGGAATTACACTAGTTTACAGCAAAAAAAAATAAAAACTTTGAGATCATAGTTCAAAAGTAGTACAATCAAAAAGCAAACACCTTTCCCACATATGACATTTTTATTGCAAATAGTTTTTAAACTTGCAAATGTTAAGCTTAAGTAAAAATTCAAAATTCAGTCATCACACGAATTTTCCCTAATAGTAATTCTATGGATTTATGCAGTACAACTTTCGATATGTCTAATGTTGTGGCTCCCCCTGCTAATGATTCTGTTTTGATGTGACAAGGCGACTTTATCGCTCCACGCTTGAATGGAGAACATGTGAAATGTAGGTCAGCGAAGGGCCAAGTTTGTGTCATGTTGATAATGGCCCCAGGAATTGGTCCATAAATTTGTATAATTGTTGTTACGATGTCTTGATGTCTTGTCTACACATCGGTTGGTCGCCTAAGCCAGATACTTACCCGGATCCGGCCTCCGGAGTGGGATGTACTATATGTTATGTACAAGTCTTCCGTTTTACGATTGCCGTTATTGCGAGGCCCTCGAATTCAACCTTTTATCCCCAATAAAACGGTGGAGGCTGGCGGAATGCTTTTAATTTCTGGACCTCGACCCGCTCGTTAAGTGCCTCTTCGTCGTCCTCCGCCGAATTGCTTTGTTAGATGGAATGCGTACTTAAAATGAAATACGCATTCGTAGGAAATTTCAGTTCGGCATTTACATTGTGGAATGGACCAGTCCGGACTCAGGACGCTGGTTCTAAACTTTGGCAGTTGGTCAGCAGCGGAACCTGAAGCAAAATTTGCGCAATCAAATGTTGAATGGTGTACTGAAAACAAATACTGCTAGCTTCAAAATGCAGTACTTCAAGTATTTTAAATGGATCATAACGCCAAGGTCAATAGATACCACCATCTATTTCAATTTTGAAGATAATCTTCAAAACTGGGAAGATGGTTAGTTAAACCAAATGCTGAAATAATAATAAACTGCTTTTATATTTAAAGAAAATATTGATTTTTAAGTGTTTTCCGTGGGGCACCGAGTCTTGCTAGTCGCATAATTTAACGGGGAGAGTTCCAGGTGGGGTCAATCGCCGGCCCCGCCGTAGTCCATCTTTCATTATTTGCGGTAATTGGGTTTCTGTTCCGGCACAGCCTTAAAATTCAGACTGCTAGGCGCATTTTCGGGCGCATTGTTCATCGCTCGCGAACAATGTTTTGCATTTGGGGCCGAGCGACCAGGAACTTCGCTAGGAGACTGAATTCCGTGGCCTGGTTTCTGCTCTGCCTTCTTTTTAGCTGCCTTCTGGCAAGTGTCCCCGGCTATTGCCTATCGTGATGGGCGACCTCCGCCTGCGCCGCCCATAAAATTTTGTAATATACTCTGTCGGGGTGGACGTGAGCCCCGTAGGATTTATGGGGTACACGCTTAGAGGGCCGCCGCAGGAGCGGAGCGTAACAGGCAGCTAGTTCATCAACGTGTTGAGCTGTGCGTGGCGCGTAAAAGTTGGCTCGTAAAGTTTCGCAAGGATCATTCGGGTTTTATTAAAAAATAAACTATACAAATTTGACACAGATTATTTATACATAAGTACGCAGCGAAGTGCGGGGCACATGAATATGCAAGCGGGATCCGGATGTGGGCTAGATGAGCATAAACATAAACATGCGGCATTGTGGAAATTGTGGAGGATTCCCATAATGCAGTAGCTTTCATTAATGACAAATATGTGTATGCTCACATCTCCCTTCGTCGCCGACTAAAATTCGAATTGGCAGAAGTTCATCCGTTGATCCCAGTGGCCTTTGCAGCCAAATTGAATTGTGGTGTTTCGCTGTAACTCGTGTGCGGCGCACCTTTAGCTGCAAATTGAAATTTTCAGTCGTATATTATTGAATCCGTTGGGAGCTGACACTTGGATACAGTGGACAAGTTACAATTCCAAGAGAAGTGAACTTTAACATCTTTGAATTTCGGGTTCAGCTACATGGAACTTAACTAAATTATAAAATCTTTGAGCTATTACGGGTAAGTTCCTTAAATCAAATTACACATTGAGATGTAAAAGTTTCATAGGGTAACTTTTTTTGTAATCAGAACCCTTTTTTATTTTGATATTCTTTCAAAACAAATGTAACATCTTTGAAGATCGAATTGTGTGGTAACCACATTTTCTCCGAAAAAGAGTTTATTATATTTACAAATGTTACGTTTACCCTGTTTTTGGCTGCTTATTCACACAAATAGACAATTGAGTTTTGTGTAACTTAACGTAGAATCGAGAAAAGAAAACGATAAACTGATACTTGGATTCAATTAACTTTACAATGTTGCCCAGCAATTGAGAGGAACTCATTTGGAGTCATATTGCGCTTCATTATCCAATTGAACGCTTGCTCGACTGCTTTTCAGCTGTTATTGTTTATGGGTCTTATAAAGGCCAAATTAGCCATTTTAATTTGAATTTTATTGCAACTTTGTTCACTAATGATTGAATTTGTTGGTTTTTTGGTGATTAGACCGGACTAATATCTTTATTTATATATGGGCAATTCTCCACAAAGGAAGAGAAAAAGTTTAAAACTAAAACTAACTAAAATAAAAAAAACTACTCAATATTTTGAAGTCGTACAAAGTACATTATCAAGAATGCCTCAGTTTTTTATGATTTTCTTGAAAAAGAAATATATTGCGAAATTAATCTTAGCACAAAATATTGTCCTAACCAAGAGCTAAAAGTTTCGATTTTTGTCAAAATAAAATAAAATCTTGGCACATGTTTTTATCGCAATCGACATCAGAGAGTACCCCCTATACTTTGTATCTTTAAGTGCAATATTAATATAATTTTTTCTGATTTTAGGTAACGAAAAATAACTTCAATAATTTAGTAGTAATAGTGATATAATCGACAAAATTACAAAGTTGTTTTTAACATTGAATTAGATATTAGGGTTCCTTGACCAGGAGTTTCTCCCATTGGTGGGCAACGATTATGTACGGACGAAGTCTAATCCTACGCTACGCCTAAGCACACCCAATGTGTTTGAAGACTTAACTCTCGATTAGCATTAACTAAGTACAACTAAGCACGCCCCGGTGATCTGATCATCGACGCCTCCACTCGGTCCCCTCTTTGGCCGCTGCTAGTGGCCAGGATTTCCCTCATCTCTCACTCTTGGCTAGCAGTCGCTTCTTACTGCACTGGAAGCTCTTGGAGTTCTAGCTGCCGTCGCAGCAGCTCCCTGCTCAGGCAATGGCAGCAGGAGCAGGCATCGGCGTCCACCGTCGCCATATCCGCTACGTCCGCTGCATCCGCCGCTGCATCCATTGTTGCCGCCATCGCCAGCTGTTCTCACACGCTCGACACCCTCTCGTTGTTGTCCATCAGGCCGCCATGGGCCACACCCACGCCCACGCCTCCGCGATGACTGTCGTAGCTGAGGACCAGCGTCGAGGGCTGGCTCTGCAGCAGGAGCCGCTGGTGTTCCTGCTCTCTTAGGCAGCTGGGATGCCGGGCCAGCAGGGCGGAGCCCTTCCGCATCAGCTGCGGCGTGGCGCTGCTGCTGCCACCCGAAATAGAGACGGAGCCGCCGGAGGGACCCGTGCCCGGGCCGACGTGCAGCAGGCCCACTTGCTCCTTGAAGGCAGTACCTCCTCCTGCGCCTCCACCGGTGCCGTTGCTAGAACTGCGGTAGTAGCTCTGCTGGCGGAAGGCACGCATCTGTCGGGAACTGCCGCCGGTGCCGTCCACCTGCGTCACTGCCGTCAGCATGGAGGGAGTGCGTTGCGAATCGCCCCTAGGAAACGGGAACAGGATAGGAAGCGGGATCGGTGGCGGAGATCGGGACATGGAATGGAAAGGGGTAGGGGAAAAAATAACCAGAAAAAGAATTTAATATCAGTTAATTTTGCCAATTAGTTATTTGTAATTTTTGCGGTTTTGAAATAATCAAATCGGTTTGAAAAAAAAATCATATTAATTTGGGATGTTTTTTTCAAATCTCTAGGGGTTTCAAAACAATACATTAAGGGCCTGAAAGTAAACAATAAATACATTTAAGCTGGTAGTTTAGATTTTTTTTATTAGAGCTACATATAAAACTATCGAGATTAATATGAGTGGTGGTACTATCAATGCTTTTGCAGATCCTTGAGGTATTCAACATAAGTAGTGGTAACCTATAAATAGCATACTAATGCTAAAATTTAGTTTAAATTCTTTAAAGTTAATTTAAACCAGAGTGGGCCACAGCCATAACACGCGAGTCAACAATTTTCTCGGCTCGCCCTTTGCCGATACACGGGCAGTGTTTACATTCCAGCAGTAGTACTTTGTCTAGCATTTTTTAGCGTTAACTAGATTTTTTATTCATAGTCACAAAAAAAAGGTTCAATTTCTTACACATACAAATGTAATTTTAGCATGTCAATACATTGCCTGGACCCCACTGATTTAACCTAATAACAAATTGAATTTAGCTAAACCAACACAAAGTTGTATCCTTTGTAGTTCGAAATCTCCTTTAAAATTATAAGGCCATAATCTTATCATAGTAAACGGATTTTTAAAACATACTTTCTAATGGCTTTAAAAACTCTTTCTTTAATAATTAGGTATATTTCGGGCAAATAAAGCTAGCAGTTATACGGGCTTATAGTGAAATATATAAATATATTCAAATGAAATATATAAATATATTACACCACACAACCACCACAATACATTTTAAAAAGACATTTCTATAGAAATAAATGTTTCAAACTACAAGTTAATCATAGAAATCACAGGTTAGATGTAGGAAATTCTTTTGATGGTTTGCTTTAAGGACTGTACATTATTACCAAGTTTCACTCACCTGTTCAGACTGTAGGCGTTGTTGTTGCCGCCACCGCCGCCGGACTTGCCGCCCTTGCCGGGACACAGGTGGAAGGCGCCGTAGATGAGCGGGTTCACCAGGCTGTTGGACATGCCGAAGAAGAAGATGGCGTCCTGCAGATCGTCGCCCAGCTGCAAGCAATGCGGAAAATTCAAATTAATTTCCCCATTCAGACCCTTTTGTGGCGCTTGTTTATGTTTGAGTGGGCATATTGTGGGAGTTTTGCGGCTGACCTGTGTCCTTGTTGCCACAGGATACCCTCGGCTTCAAGGTGTTTTCCTTAGGCCCGAATTAAATAAATCCTTTTTGCTCCTTGACCACAACTGCCCTAATGGCATGTACATTTTTAGCGAAATGCTCAATATCTTATTTATTATTGTCTGACTTGTAATACTTAATATTTTAGCCTGCAAAGCGAACAGTTTCCTTTTCTTTTGAAATATTTGTTTTAAAAATTTAATATGAACGTTGTTTTCCATGAACACAATAATTATAATTAGGCCTCTCAGCTGTTTTACATTTTACGTGTCCAAGTTGATATACAATATTTGTGTAAGTTAGGTGAAACTTTTTTTTAATAAACAAAACCCACCACAAAGCAGAATACAAATTAAATGATAATTGAAATCTAACTATTACCTTACAAATAAAATTTCTTAAAATAAAGAAAACGAAATTGGTAAACCATAACACACAAACAATTAATAAATCAGAAATTGCTGTTCATGAAAAGTCATTTTCCTTGGGCTTTACAGGATATTTGAGCTGCGGTTAACCGAGCTCCTGCTTGTAGTAATTTCTGCCCGCGTGGGAGGGGCCATAAGATACCACCTCCTCCGCAGGAGTCGGATTTTACGGGAAATCTCTGGCAAGTCATCAAAGTTGGGACGCCGTGTCCGCTGGCGCCGTTAAGAAAGAAGAAGGAAAATTGGCGACCGGCCGGTCGGGAGCCGTAACGATTAATTAAAAATTGAGCATAAGAAATCATTTTTATGTGCGCCGGAGTCGTTTGGAAAGCGTTGAAAAGATTGTGGCCCTAAACGGATTTACCATCTGCGACTAAGCCGGGCGCTCCTATTCCCTGTATCGTGCTTTACAGAAAAGAAGAGAACAGTACAGCCACGGGCCGTAAATATGGGACGGAACAACAAAGGCTTCTTTCGACACCGCACCCCGATCCCGATCCATCGGAGTAAACTGACAAATCGACTGCTGATTGATGTGCCTTCGCATTTAGGCGATACCAGGAATCGCTAGCTGCTTGTCATTCAGCACGCCGGAAATTTCGGGCCAAAAAGAAGCGAAACCCTTGAAACCCAACTCCTGCTCACACCCACGCTCCAACTCACCCTTTTGTCGGGGTTGAGGAACATGAACATAATCATCATGACGTAGTAGGGCGTCCAGCAGATAAGGAACGCTATGATGATCACAACCGAGATGCGGAGCGACTTCATCTTGGCCTTGTGTATCAGCCGCTGACGATTCGTCTGCGTCGGGAGCTTGGCTGTGGAATAGTTGGCCAGCTTGGATCCCTGGAACATCTTTTCGCTGCCTGTTGGATATCGAGAATTGCATATTGGTGTTTCTGGGACTCTTATTATTACTATATACTCACTGGAAATGGTCCGAAAAGTGGACATATACGTGCCGAAGAGGATGCATAGCGGTAGCAGGAAGGTGAAGACCAGAGTGAAGGTGGCGTACATCTGCTCCTGCCAGTCCGCCGTATAGAATCCGTGGGTGACGCACTGGTAGAATTCCTCAACGAAGGGACCACGTGCCACGTGGAAGATGAAGAACTTCAGTGCCATCCGTCAACATCAAAGAAGGCAGCGCCGCAGCGGAGAAGAGAATAGAGTAAAGGTCAGATGAATATTGAGTTGCCAGCATATATTACACAAATTAATATTAATCAAAGGCTCAAGAAGTAAGGTGAAAGGAATTGCTTTACAATGCTGGGTTTAATATAGGCCACATACATGCACTTAAAACATGAAATGGTGTTGCGCTATCAGTTGAACTCTGTTTAACGGGGGGTAGGGTTAATTCGGTGCAAAATGGGCGACTTTTCAAAAATTTGTTTTGGCGAAACGGCTTGAGCTGGTTTATTAATTTAAATTGCATATAATAACGTAACATTTAGACAATTTTTCTAAAATTGTTTTATTGAAAAATATGTGTAGGTATAGGAGTTATAGGGAATCTCCCGTGGCCCTTCCGGTGTACATCCTAGCGGTCCACAGAATCGTCCGATATGAAAACCAGAATATGCATTAGTTAAAGGATAATTGTTTGGAGGTATCACGTGGAGTTTTTCTTTTTTTAAATTTGTTTCGATTTTTCATGAAAGTTTGAAGTCAAAAATTCAACTCTTGACTACAAAAAATAAAAAAATAAAATTTTAAAAACCACGACGGTGAACCTGGAAAATTAGTTGCAGAAGCTGTGTGCAAAATTTCAAAACGATTGGTCAAGTAGATTTTTTTGTAATCTTGTACACCGACTTTAAAGATGGCACTTTGCAGGAGAGCGCTTTAAAGTTTTGGCTCCCCATACATCGCACATAGAATGACCTCCGTTCAACTACCCATTACTTCGTTATTTTTGCTCCGATCGATGTCAAATTTGAACTTTATATTCTTAAGATGTTGGGCATTCAACAATTAAAAAAAAATAAAAAACGGCGAAAAAAATAAATACACTCGAAAAAAAGTAACAAGTAAGAAAGCTACAGTCGGGTGTACTCGACTGCGAGATACGGAACCCAAGCGTCTGTTTTAAATAAAAAGACAATTTAAAATTCAACAAATGAAAACTTTTAGCACTCTGATACAACAAAACTAGTGGGAAAGCTACAGTCGTGTGACCAACTCTGAGATACCCGGTACCCAAAGTATTGGGGTGAAATTAAATAGCTCATGAACAAGGAAAAATAAAAATGGCTAGGAACATGTTGAGCAACACCCATTGGCACAGAAGAAGAAACATACACAGAACCTTTACTGATAATAACTTCCATGTTTATCATCCGATTTTACTTAAATTTTCAGAAAACGTCCGAAAATGCCTATTTATTTATTTAATCTATTTACCTTAAACCGAAAATCACGACTATAGCTTATATAAAGTTTTTTTATGATTTTCGGGGGCGGAAGTAGGCGTGGCCAAATTTTAAAATAAACTTGATCTGCGTGCAACGAATTAGAATGCTGTGGTGGCTCTAGCTCTTATAGTCTCTGAGATCTGTTCATCAACACGGACAGACGGATGGACGGACATGGCTAAATCGACTCGGCTGGTGACGCTGATAATGAATATATATACTTTATGGGGTCGGAGATGCCTCCTTCTGCCTGTTACATACATTCTCATGTGGCACTACTTATAATAATAAAAAAAGTAATTTTATCGCCAAAAATGTTTAAGCTATTTAGTGCGACCATCGCCGCCCATTACATAATATGGAGTATAGCCTAAAGGCCTGAGTGCGGATTTAAGTTATTTTAGCGAGATATTGGGTCCATTACTGTTTGTCCTTTTTATAAACGATCTTCCAAACGTCATGTCTTTTGCCACAACTTTAATGTATGCTGATGACGTAAAAATTTGCCTATCATACTCCGATCAAATCTCCTACCTTCGCCTGCAATCGGATCTAAACGAATTACAGTTATGGTGCTCCATCAATCTGCTTTATCTAAACCATGCGAAATGCAAGTCGATGTCCTTTTATCGAACTTCAGCCCATTTTCAACCTTACTATCTTGGAAATTGTAGTCTGGAACGTATTTCCCAAGTCAAAGATCTAGGTGTTTTGTTTAATAGCAATTTATGTTTTAAAAGTCATATCTCCGTTACCATTGGTAAAGCTAGGGGGGTTTTAGCATTCATAA
>VNKF01012149.1:0-18022 GCA_008044355.1 Drosophila lacteicornis
CGTTCCGGAGTTGAGGTTTTTATTTGTTGGAAGGTTAGGCAGAATTAAGAATATATATATATATAATATCATGCTTTGTTTTTGGGGTAATAAATTCACTAAATGCACAAACTTTTTACTTAATGATAAAAAAAAAGGAAGTGTATTGATGTTGAGAAAGGAGTTTATATGTTCAGGAAATTGTTGAGGCGGCTTTACTTTTATATTTTTGTTGTCAGATTGTTTTTGTTATGTCGTTATTGAACGTTATTTGGTGGTCAATTGGTTGCTCCTTCATGTTGACCGATGCTCCTCGATTACTTGTTTGATCTCTTGGCTATCAGAGGCATCCTTCAGGTTTTTATGATTTTGAAGATTGGAGTTGTTTTTGAAGGATTTAGGCTATTCCTAGTGTTTGTAGGGGGGCGATCCTTCCACTAAAAAGAGATCCTGAATGTGCACAGAAATCCCTCGACGCGAAGCGATGAAATAACCCGTCGAGGTTAGACGAAAAGAAGAAGATCGGGGGCGTCAAGGTAGACGTCAGTGCGTGTGCGCGTCAGCTTTATTTCGCTGCATACATGAAACTAAGAACTAAGCTTAAGCAAAGGACCGCGCTCCCGCCCGCTTTACTCCGCTACAGCGAGAGCGGGAGCTCGGCAGCGGCCGACCGCGAAGTTCGGATCCGAACCTGAGGCCCGCGCTCCGGAGCACGGAAGATGCGCAAGATCGAGCGCGGGAGCGCAAGAGGGGCGAGCGCGAAAAGCTCGGAAAGCTCAGTGAGCGGCGGCGGTACAGTGGGCCGCTGACCTAAACATTCCGCCCCCCCTTGCAATCACTCGGGTTGCAACAAAGTCATCCTTCATACGGCTCGTGGCAGGGTCCGGACACGACCCATCCAAACACGGTGTTCTGGGTCACTGGTAGGCCATTCTGGATTTTGAAGAAGCCCGACTGCATCACGCTCGGATACATTTCCGCGCCCAAGACTATAGAGATAGTCGCGGGGAGGTAGAAGCGCTCGTCAGCCAGCGTAATATCCCGGAAGTGGGTCCGCACCGCGTCGCTCCGGATTGGCGTGCGGATGCGCACTTGAGGCTCTATCTTCAAGACGACGTCGAGCCGGACAGCGCTGTCCCTCTTCGAGCCTACGATGCCCGAACAAATCTGTTCGCCTCCAACGTTGGTCGTCGGCAAGCGGAAACTCGCCGCTAGCGACGCATCGATGCAGCTCATAGGCGTACAAGGATCGATGAGCGCTGCCGTGTCAAAGACTCGAGTCCCGGTATCTAACCGCACCAAGGCAGTCGGAAGAAGGTTGACACTGTGCCGCTGCAGGAGGGACGATATGGACGAAGCGGCGACCGGGGTCTGTGTGGCACCCCGACGAGCGGCGGAAACTTGCTGAACAGCGGCTGAAGAGTACCGCGGGGTGGAGGACGAGGCCAGAGGAGCAGCAGAAGAGTTCCGTTGAGCGGTAACAATGCTACGCGACTGACGTGCCGCCGGACGGGACTGGCGGGAAGGCATCGCCGGTTCGTAGAGGTGCAAGAGCGAATGGTGATCCTGGCCGCACCTTTTGCAGTGATCACCTCGCCGACACGTTCCGTCTGAGTGCTCGTGGGCCAAACATCTGGGGCAGTACCGGTTGGCAAGGACAGCCCGGAGCCTCTTCCCGGCGCTCAGACGGAGGAACCGACGACATTTCGGAAGCGCGTGGATCCAGCTGCAGACTCGGCAACGGTACGATTGCGTACCTCGAGAACGTCTGCTTTCCAAGGCGCTGGCGCTGCGTGGACGTAGAGACATCGTGGGTGATCTGATTGGCGGAATAAGACAGATGAAAACCGTTGGATCAGTACTGGTAAGAACTACGAATTGGAACTACGAATTGGAACTACGAGTTGGAGCTATGAATTGGATCTACGAATCGGAACGATAATAAGAACACTGGAGTAGAGGGGCGACGGGTTATTGCGGGCAGGCGGACGCTTCCATCGGAAGAGGGACGACCTTCGCTATGGGACGTTTGATGAGTCCACACGCAGTGCGGATGTCGACCACACGGACATGGCCATCGGATCCGGGAAACATTGCGTCAATCCTGCCTAGTCGCCACTCGTTGGACGGAAGGTTGTCTTCCTTGACAACCACCATGTCCCCGGAACGGAGATTTCTTGTAGGGGCTCGCCACTTATTCCGCTTATGGAGTTCTTTAAGGTACTCCTCCTTCCATCGCAGACGAAATTGGTGATGAAGGGACTTCAGGTGTTGCCAGCGGCTTATAATGGATGTGGTGTCCCCCTTCATCTCGGGTTCAACCAGGGCGAGGAGGGGCCCTCCAACAAGAAAGTTCCCGGGCGTAAGTGCCAACAGGTCAGCGGGGTCTTGGGACATTGGCGCGAGCGGACGCGAATTCAGGCACGCTTCAATCCTAGCCAGAAGCGTGGACGTATATTCGAACGTATATTTTTGCGTGGCCTTAGACTTATAAGAGAGGGTCTTAAAGCTCTTAACGCCTGCTTCCCACAAGCCTCCCATGTGGGGGGCTCCCGGAGGAATGAATTGCCAGAGCAGCTGCTGGTGACTATAGGTACCCGTCACAGCCTCTTTGACAGCGTGAAGAAAATCTCGGGAGAGTAGGAAAGCCGCACCCACAAAGGTCTTCCCGTTGTCCGACTGAACCTGACGGGGTCATCCTCTTCGGGACACGAATCGAGCAAAAGCGGCGAGAAACTTCTCAGTCGTAAGGTCGGACGTAGGCTCTAGGTGGATGGCCGTAGTGGAGAAGCACACGAACACCAACACATACCCCTTGGTAATGAGACAGGCTCGTGTCGTGTTCGGCTGATGTCGAAGGGACCGGCAAAGTCCACACCGGTATATGTGAAAGGACGAGAAAACGACGTCCGTTCTTTGGGTAGGTCTCCCATGAGCTGCGTTTGAAACTTCTTTTTGTGGATGAAGCGTACCTTGCACGAGTATATGACGGACTTGACCAAATTCCTCACCCTCGGGATAGAGAACTTTTAACGGATCAGACGGATCATCAGCTGATTACCGTCAGCGTTATGCGATGCGATTGGAGAAGTTCGGAGGCCGTGACCCGGCCGCATGCTCTCAAGAGCCCTTGGGAATCAAGGAACGGGTTCAGGTTTTGAACAAGACTGGATGCCGGCACAGGCCGCTGTTGGCTTAAGCAGCCAATCTCAAGGACGAGGGTGCCTGCGTTGCGTGACAGAAATCAGGAGGCGCTCGGCCGACGCAATTTCAGGAGCTGTCTAGTGATCCTCAACCTCAAGTCATGAGCTTTCGCGAGCGCTGGATGAAGCGATGAACGTAAGCGAGGACTCGCAACGCTTTGTCTAGCGTGGAAAAACGCTAAAGAATGTCTTCAGGGGAAGCCTTCGCAACATGAACCTTGACTGCTCGCTTCTCGAGTTCAGTCACATTGGAGTCATAGGCTTGAAGGGGCCACTCGCATCGAGGCCTTCGCAGCCAGGCAAGACCATGCCACCACAGCTGGCTCTCCGCTAGGTCTTGAAGCGCTACTCCCCGGCTAGCGAGATCTGCCGGGTTATGCTCGGAGCGGACATGTGCCCAATTCTCCACCTCGGTGAACTGGGGGATCTTGGTCACACGACTGGCCACGAACGTTGTCCAGTGACACGCCGGCTTGTGCAACCAACCGCACAACTCGAGCCGCGGGAGCGACACCGTTTTTACTGGGGCCACCCGTGGCTTTGCCGTTAGCATGTTCACCACTACCCCGCCTCAATTCGGAAGTAAATGGCGGCGCCGTACGCCTTCTGCGAGGCGTCACAGAACCCATGATGCTCGATTTTCAGCTGTGGTCGGAAAGCGACCCATCGGGGAATGCGGAAGTCAACCCATCTTTGGAAAAAATCTCGGGGAAGGTCATCGTCCAATCCTAGATTTTCGAGCCATGAAAATCTTTGCCCGGACGATGAAGGGGGCGAGCCAGCCCGCTGGATCAAATAGTTTGGCAATTTGGGATAGGACCTGACGCTTCGTGAACAACGCACCCGAGGTCAATTCGGGCGGAATGATTTCGAGGAAATCAGCGCGAAGGTGGTGTTCACTTGGAATGTGGGCCAATATCGCTTTACTATTGGATGTCCATTTCCTAAGTGGAAAACCTGCCGAGCCCAGCCACCACCGACTTGCCTGCGGATACCTCCACTCTTCGTCGTCCGCAAGCTTTTGCAAGACACGGATCGCTAGGAACGGGGCACAATTGAATCCGAAGGTGACGGTCTTCAATTCGTAGTCACCGATTTCCCCATTGGAACTGCGAAACATGATACGCTGGAACCGACTATGCTTGGAGTCTACACAAATATGCCGATACATCTTCTCGATGTCGGCGTTGAAAACGAACCTAGTATCGCCACTTTAGGATTTGAATCGTGAGGTCAGACTGTAAGACCGGGACCGCGTACAGTATGTCATTCAGACTGGTACCGTTTGAGGAAGGACTAGAAGCGTTGAAAACCACCCGCACTTTAGTGGTTGTGCTTTCGGGCTTGAGAACTGCATGATGTGGAAGGTAGTACGTGGCGGAACTGCTCGTCGAAGAAACCTCGGCCATGTGACATAAATCGAGATACTCTTGGATCAAAGCGTCATACCGGGCCTTTAGGGGAGGATCCCTTTTCAGCCGCTGCTCGTTACGCAGGAACTGATCCAGAGCGAACGATCGTGAAGATGCGAGCTCGGAACCACTCTGCTCTGGGTCGCGCAAGGGGAGAGTCACAACGTATTTTCCACACGCGTCTCTTCTTGGGGCTTGTCAACACCCATCCAAAAATGGTTTCCTGGCCGAGAAGAGAACCGCAAATGTTAGCCTTGGAGTTGCCGAGGAGGATGGACGGGAGAATGTCGGCTCCTATCAACACATCGATTTGGGAACTCTCAAAGAACTTGGGAAGTCCCTTAAGAAGATCTCGTGGGACTGGATACGATGGCAGATTCCCGGCCAACTGCGGAAGAATGTAAGCTGCAGTTTCTAACAGTAGCCCGGGTCTGGAAGGCGACCGAATAGAAAAATGGCAAAGTTTCGTGAACTGAGCGGCAACGGTTTGATTAAGGCCAGAGACTTGGGCCCGGATAGTCTTGAATGGAAGTTTGACTAAGTTGAAAGCCTCTCCGTAATAATGGTGGCCTCGGAACCAGAGTCGATCAAGGCTCGTGCCTGGAAATTGCACCCTAGATGGCAAATGTTAATGAGGGCTGTGTTGCACATCAGAGTGATTCTCTGAGGCTATCGTGCCTCTTAGAGAAGGCGCTGGTCGAGGCCTGGCTGACGCTGACGGACTGGGAGCGGCCGCGAATGGATTACCGCGGTGCAGGAGGGTGTGATGGCGGCTGTGGCATGTGAAGCAGCTATGGGCACTAGTGCAATCACGTTGCTGGTGCCCTCGGGCAAAACAGTTCAGGCAAAGCTGCTTTCTTTTAATGTAGTCGGAGCGCCCATTGACATCCATTTTAAGAAAGCCCGGGCATAACCAAACCGGATGGTTCTCCCTGGAACAGAGATCGCACCCTCTTGGGCCTGAAGCAACTCTGGCCTCGAAAGAATTAAGACGACGCGCTGGGGTGCTCGCCGATGTCGACCTTGACGGAACTTGCCCCGAACTGCTAGGCCTGATGTTGTCCATAGCCTCCAGAGTACGATGACGCTCTGTCAAAAACGAATCTAACTCATTCCAGGTTGGAATTTCAGCCTTGTTGTGAATGGATTGCTATCACATTGAAAGTGTGATTTTTGAAAGCTTTAAGGAAACCATATACACCAGAAGACAATCTTAAGTCTCGACTTGAATACCGGACATCTCTAAGGCTGTCAGGCAACTTTGGATTGTGCCTTGCAGCTCTTTCAGAGCTTCTCCGGACTCTTGGGGGACAGCCTGAATGTTGAAGAGAATTTTCAACTGGCTATTGACCAATAACCGCCGCTTCTGGAAGCGGTCGGTGAGGCTTCGCCACGCGGAAATAAACCCTTCATTGGTCAGCGGGGCCTTGGAAACAATGGCATGCGCATCGCCACTTGTCTTGGATAACAGGTGGAACAACTTCTCCACCGGTGTGAGACGCGAGTTGTGGATGTATATCGCGGTGAAAACGTCTCTGAAGGTGGGCCACCGAAGATAATCACAAGCGAACACTTCGGTGTCTACTGGTGGCAAATGACAACCCGTAGACGGGGGTGTGGGATCACTGACGGTCGATGAAACGGAATTATTTTATTTAATTTTGTTATCCTCTTTGTTCAGTTCTTGTTTTTCTTGTTTATATTCATCCTTTCTTTTAGTATTGTTTGCCAAATTATTTAATTGTATTTATTTATTTTATTATTTTGCTGCGAAATTGTTTTATTTTTTTGTATATATTATTATTATTGCCTTTTGGGGGTGGCGAAATATTTTCGCTCCCTAGCTATAGTCGCAAAAAAACAGACCCGTAACAAAAATAAATAAATTGATTACTAATTCGGTCATTTTTTTTAGCCGTAAATAATTTTTCGCACGTAATTATTACGGAGCCGGACAGGTGGAATTAAAAAACCTTGGCTTTGGTTCGGGAGAAATGCTTGAATTAAATCGATAGATATATGGTCACAGTATTGCGGATATGGAGGTGCGCTTTGGTTTCTAACTTTATTAGTTAGTTGGAATCTAATAAAAAATCATTCAAGAATTATTTTATTTGAGTGGATATATTTCGTTGACCGCTGCTATATTTGCCCCGAGACAATGCGTGTGTGTGTTTATATATTTGTGCATTAACCGTTTGCCAATGCAGAGTAGCGAAAATAGCTGGATGAGCGAGCCCGCACAATATGTATGTGTGTGTACTTGTGTTGGATACTGCTGTTTATCGTAGAGTGGAAACCCGATAGCTGGACTGTAGTTGCGAGGGCGTACAAAAAGTATGGAACCAGAAAATATTTGTATGTATATATGGGCATGCATTCCATTATGTATATATGTTGGTACAGTAGAGAGTCGAGAAGTGGACTGTATTTAAATTGACGGAACAGAAAAAATTATGTGGAGAAAATATGTCATACACAGGACAAAAAAATATTTCGACGGCGGCGGACTGTTCGGCGACCAGGGAAACTCCCGAAACTAGTGCACACCGGTTGGCTGATATTAATTATGCCTTTTTATTTTTCACCACACAATGTCACTTTTAGTCGGCGAATTTTCTCACGGAGGCAGAATTGCACTGAAATATGTGCATCAGTTGGCGCGCGTATGTGCATATGTATGTATGCCCATATGCCTTGACCGTTGGCAAGTTGATGTACAACGGGGAAACGAAAAAGAAGGCAAGGAATATTGCGACGCACACAAAGCGGAGTCGGATGGAAAATTTGACGAAGAATATAAATTTCTCAACTGCCGTTGTGTCGGAAAAACTACGACATGGAGTTGCCACGAAAAATTAATCTTGCAGCGTGTGAACGAAATTTAATGTTCGGACCACTGCTGAAGACCGGCGGCAGAAGGGAGATGGAAAGGGCTCGTACTTATCTTTTTAGCGGCAAAAACCACCGGAACTGCTGGCGGAAGGGCAGTAGGATATCTGTATCCGGCTCGAAGGACCAATGTTTGTAGGGGGGCGATCCTTCCACTAAAAAGAGATCCTGAATGTGCACAGATATTTTCTATTTCTATACATTTTGAGATTAAGCCGTTTTTTATGGTTCTAGAAATAAGGTTTTCATTTTATTAAGATCGAAGATCGATCATATAGCTGCCATAGAAGCGATCGATCGATTTATATGAAAATGTAAAATTATACATGTAAAATGTAAAATGTACAAGATTTGACATTTTTTCAACATTACTAAAATGGTTCGACTTCAATGATCCAATTGTAGACTGCAAGGGTATACCAACTTCGGTTTACAGAAGTTGGCTTTCTTACTCGTTTTTTTTGCTTTTTCATCGAATGTTTGCGATGCGACCTTTGTTGGTTTTAAACGCACACAAATATTGTAGCATCTGTCGTTCACCCCATCTTTTTTGTTGGTTTTAAACGCACCCAAATATTGTAGCATCTGTCGTTTAGCCCATCTTTTTCAACTGCATCTACACTTAAAAAAGACAACTAGAAATTGATCAATTAAATATCATAATGTTTCTTGTTACTTACTAAATAAAATAATTATAATGCGTCTTTTTGTGCAGTGGCCACCCGCCGTATATTATGTTTGCTAAAGCCTCTTTTGAACATATACACTTTCAAAACTCACTAAATCGTTATAAAAACCTAAAAAAATCGTTTTCAAATCACACTCGACAAACACTTATACTTGCAAAAAGTAAAGTGATAGATGAAAAAGTCAAAATTTTTTAAAAATAAATTAACATAAACAACAATTACACACAGTCGCAGGTGCCGAGCACTGAAATGGTATAACAAAGCAAAATAATTCGGGTGTTCCCTATACGTCTAACTGACTAACTATCGCAAACCGACTGAAACTATCGCCGATATATTTAGACGTATAAAGAACGACCCAAAAAAGGCTGACTTTGCAAACAAAGGCTCTCTGTTTTTGTAAACAATCGAGGAAAATGCCTGCTAGAATCAAATTACCATTTTGCATTCGGTAAGTCGATGGCAGCGAAATTCCTCTGACGGAGAAACCAATGGAAGCGTTCTACTCCGGGAAACAAAGATATTGCATTAAAATGCAAGCTATTTCCTACCATTGATAACTGATTCGACACTTGGTGGTTGGGTGGCCAGGCAGCGTACATGATAGCCTAATTTTTCAAAATTCTCCTCTATTCATTGATGGTCAGCAAAAAATAAGACGCGACTTGGTATATCTTCTCAGTTAGACGTATAGGGTACACCCCAAATATAAGCCGAACGATTGCAAAAGCTTTGACAGGCTGGACCAAAAACAACGTACCATTAGTCTTGTGATCTAACACCTGGAGAAACGAGTAATTACGAATATACCTTCGATGACGATATCGGGCGCTGATATATTTATATTTAATAAACTAAAAGTAAACTTAATGGTTGTGGATATGTTTACTTTCGTTATTAAAGGGAGGGCAATCGTGCTCTTCTAATTCTATTCTATCTTAACGGCAAAAGATGCTCGTCAAAGTTTTAATACATCTCATTTTGTAGAAACCGTATAATGCAATTGGCCTATTGTATATCTTGATGCCAAACATTAGCTGATATAATGACTTCTTCGTTTGTACAGGGTATAAATCTATTTGGTCGCCTGCCAGACAGCGTAGATCTCCGCTTGGAACACACTGGACCAGTCAGAAAGACGGTATGACAGAGTAGACCCCCGAACCGATTTTTTCGCCTTCGATCCATCCGTGTAGATTGATAACCCGTTCTGCCTCAAGGGAGTTTTAAATTGCCAATCTGATCTCTCTGGGACTACAGTTGCGAATCTGTCATCCCACGTCGGATTAAGACAGTAGTCCCTTTCCTTTCCTTGCTGTCTTGAGAAAACTGCAATACTTAGGTTCCAGATTAAGTATTACATCAAGTGCTACGAATACATCGCAGGCGAGCAAGTCTTTGTACTTTATGGAGGTTGTATAGATGTGAACTGGTGCTACTTGCTTCCCATCATACCAGAGCCAATGAATGATGTACGGTTGCAGTCCCCATCCGTTACCAAGCATCCTATTGCATACAAAGAAGGCTTGTAGTGCGTTTTTCATCCTCTCCTCATAGTTTCTCTTCCAGGAGAGTTTAGAATTAAGGAGGTATTTTGCCTTCTTTGATAGTTTAAGCTTTGTTTCCCCAAGTGTTGGAGGTGTAAGGCTCGGAATCTTGTATCTCCGGGTAAAAAGAACAAGCTTGGTCTTTGATGGGTTGGTCCCAAGACCCTTCAGCTCTGCCCATGGCAGAGTTTGACTCAATGCGCCGTCCAAGAGTTCACTGATTGTTGACAGAAATCTTCCAGTTAGAACGAGGTCGTCCGCATATGCTGTCACTCTTGTTTTCCAAATTTAAGAGAAGGTCCTTTAGCACAAGATTCCACAACAGGGGTTCCCCTGGTCGCTCTTGCCTATGGTGACGAGTGCCGTTGTTGGAGACTCAATCCTGACATTGCTGAAGGCACCCCCTATGTCTAGAAATGCCGCCAATGTAATTTCTTTCACTTGCAGTGCGTTTTCAATTGTGCTGACTACCTCATGCAGGGCATTCTCAACTGATCTACCTTTAAGTATTCCGTTAGAAGACGTCCCCAGAAGATTGTAACGAGTTGATTTTCTAAATTTGCTCGCAACTGCGGCTAGCTCAAATACACTTCCTAATGTTTTCTTTGTCAGCAATATTACATTCTTTTATATGACCAGGTCTCAGTGCCAGCTTTTTCAAAACATGACCTAATATACATGACGTACGAATTTGACCCTAATTTTACTAACCAAACCATACATTATAGAGACTTTAAAAATATTGAGTTGGATCTCCTTAGCCATGAATTAGATGTTTATGACTGGAGTTATGTGTTGTGAGGAGTTCTATTTAAACTCCCCACAAAGCATTGTGCAGTGGATGCACACTGCTAAGGGCAGCAGCAGCGCTGTAAATAACAGCAGTAGCAGCAGCAGGCGAGCTGGGCAGGGGGACGGGGAAGATGGTCCCGGTGAAGCTGCCTAGCAACAGGCAGAGAGTTGCGAGGCCGCCAAAAGGTGACGCCGCTATTACCTTGGACTCGGTGGCGTGATCGGCGGCCGTGTACTTTGGCCGGCAAGGAGGAGACGCCGCTAATATAGCGGGACTCTGGCGAACTTTGGACCCGGTCACGCGATATGCGCCGGACTTTGGAGCGGGTGGCGTGACCGACGCCGGCAAGAATAACGGGACTAATGGAGCCTATAAAAGGCAGAGGACGCATGCGCTCAGGGACCAGTACGAGTGCGAGGATTCAAGCGAGTGCGTCAACGGAGCCAGTGAAAGTGACCCAAGTAACCTAGATCAAGAAGCAAAGTCGAGAAGTTCGGAGCTTGAAGTGGCAAGCCCTCCGAGCAGAGACTTCAAAGCTGGGACTAATGGAGCCTATAAAAGGCAGAGGACGCATGCGCACAGGGACCAGTACGAGTGCGAGGATTCAAGCGAGTGTGTCAACGGAGCCAGTGAAAGTGACCCAAGTAACCTAGATCAAGAAGCAAAGTCGAGAAGTTCGGAGCTTGAAGTGGCAAGCCCTCCGAGCAGAGACTTCAAAGCTGAGATCTGTCGCGTTCAGAGGGTAGGGCCACGGAACCAAGGAATTTAGGAGTCAAGGAGTCAACAGTCCAAGGAACAGCGAGGTCCTGTGGCAAGGACCAATCGGAGAAATCAACGGTCGAGTGGAGTCGAGTTGTGGGAGTTGCGCGCGTGGCTAGGCTTTGCCGGGCGATACACCGTGTCGACGATATCCCAGACCAAGGCGCTGAGCGGGCGTAAGGGGGGGTTGGGCTTTGCCGGGCGATACATCCTGCTAACTCGGTGCTTGAATCTGCAAAGCGGGCGGTCGGAGTGGCTGGGCTTCGGCTGGGCGATACACTCTGCTAGCTTTGTAGTGAGGTCGCGAAGTGGGCGTTCGGGGTGGCTAGGCTTCGGCTGGGCGATACACCCTGCTAGCTTCGGCAGCGAGACAACCAAGCGAGCGGCGAGGAAGAAGTGCAGCCGCACCCAGGAGTAGCAGGACGCAGCGGAAATTGTATTACAAAGATCCTATTGAAGTGCAATAAACACCTGAATATTAATTTAACCCAAAGCGTTCTCTCAGGGCGGGCATTCACGTATAATATAAATTTGGTGGGACGAGCACACGATCTCGACTGAGCTAGCCGCACATTATCGTTGCGAGCTAAACCAAAGAAATCAGCTCGTTACAGTGTATACCTTAACTCATGTAAATTCCCAATTACATTATTAACGGAATGCTGTAACGAGCTTATTTCCTTGATTTGCTGGCAACATGTGCTCGTCCCACCAAATTTGTATTACGTGATTGCCCGCCCTGAGAGAACATTTTGGCCTTGGCTCCCTGGGTCCAAGGTCCACTCGGTCCCGTTTGACCCCTTTGCCCTTGGCAGTGAGCAATTTTAGTTTACACAAGATCTCTAGAAGCCAAGCTGGCAGGTGTTCGCAACCTGGCAGGTCTGATGTTATCCGGTCCAGCTGATTTTTGAGGTGGTACGACTTGATAGCCCATAATATCTATTCTTTATTTACAATCTCTTCTATTAGGGTCTCACTCCCCAGGTCCACTACGTTTTCCAGCTCATCGCCGACATTGAAGGTCGTGTTCACACTTTCGTCATCAGTTTCCAGGCAGCCCGGATAATGCTTTTTTCTGAGAAGTTTTAAAGACTCTTTGCTGTCTTTTGCGAGTGTATCATCCAGGCCCCAAAGCAACCTTGGTGTGGCAGGATCTTTCGCCAGCAGATCTTCGCAGAAAGCAGTCCATAAATTTTGTATTTATTTGTTAAAGCAATGGACTCCTGGCATGTTGACTTGGCACCAGGAACCTTAAGAGGCCATATGCCTGCACATCTTAACATCGTCCGCGTTCTTGGAACTCTCAATTATTTGAGGAAGATCATTAATACTTGTAAATAGGCCAAACAGAACTGGACCAAGGTGACTGACTTTTGGAACGCCCGAACTCACTGTGACTGTTTTGAAATATACGAGTATGCTATTTAACTGGACCTTTTGTATACGATTTAATAAATTGGTCTGGGTCCATAAAAGCAGATATGGAGGTCAGTGCTGCCACTTTAGCAATTTAGTTGCTAGATCTAGCAACTTTTAAAGAAAACTGAAACTTTTTTTTGTGAATGCTATTAGCCAGAAATCAGCCACTTTTATTTTTTATTAAGCTATTATCACAATTTTATCACAGAAATTAAATTTTTTTTCAAAATTTCTACACTATTTTTTATTATTTCGCATGCAAACCTTCCACTTTTTCTTACAAATCTCCTCATTGAGATCTATTAGGAAGAGAATAAGTTGGTTTTCAAGGAAATATAAACTTATTCATAGAAAAACAAACGTAACGTAAAAACATATGAAAAAATCATTCGTTTGCGTCCAGTACTAATTCCTATTACAAAAATTGAATGAATAAAAACTAAGAAATGTATGCACGTAAGCAGATTTTGAGGGAATCTTAAGAGAAGCAGCTTCTGGATCAGCAGCTCATGGTTGACTGTATCGAAGGCTTTACTGAAGTCGGTAAAGACCAAATCAGTTTGTTGGAGGGATTGGAAGCCTTGGATGATGAAGGCACTGAACTCAAGAAGGTTAGTTATAGTGGACCGACATCTGGTAAAACCATTTTTCGTGGGAGATATTATAGAGCGGCACTGGTGTTGCAATTGATCGCAAAATATTTTATCAAACAACTTTGTAATAGTACTAAGTTTGGCAATTCAATGATAGTTGCTATAATCGGACTTACTGCCCTTCTTGTGCAGCGGAATTATAAAAGATTCCTTCAAAATATTTGAAAAGCAGCAATGATCAATCGACATCTGGAAAAATATCGTTCATGGGGCTGCTAGTGGTCCGTCACAGTGCTTCAGAACACAGCTAGGTACCATATCAGATTCTGGAGCAAATGATAGTTTAATGGCCAAAAGGGCCTGAAAAAAACTGAACTTGTCGGTGGAACATATCAATAAGCCCTTCAAAGTGTGCAGTTGTCGCCCACACACTCAAAAAGGACACCTGTCCAGGATTTTTCCTACACGGAGAGCTCCTCGACTAGAAGAAAGACCACAAATACCTGGGTGTGACCCTCGACACAAGACTAACACTAGCAAAGCAGACAAAACTCGTCAAAAACACACTGCAAGCCAAGGTCAAGAAACTATCATGGCTTCTAAAACCAAACAATCACCTAAACCTTTCAAACGAAATCAAAAATTTTTTTTTGTAGCAGTCGCTTGAATTCATTTACCCCCGTATTTAACATCCATATTAATATATTTTAAATTAAATAAAAACATAGACTTTCGTCTTCCTTCTTCCTTTCCAATGCAATATATTTCTAATTCCTTCGGGATTCATCTTCAGGGCTGTACATTTAATATACAATTATAAACACAACAATCAATTACAAGTTTATCATAATAACAACAAAATATAACCTACATGAAAACACAGCGTCCGTTCCGATCGCTATAGAGTTTGCAACTAATTTGTCTTTTCTCTTTTTTGGTCAAGTAGGTGACTGTATATACGAGGTGTGTTCAAAAAGTATGGTACATTTTGTGTTTTCTCTAAAATTATTTATTTATTCATGAATATCTTTTTTGTCCCCTTCAATGTAATCCCCATGAGATATTATACACTTGTACCAACGGTTTTTCCAATCTTCAAAGCACTTCAAAAAATCTTTTTTTTTATCTTGTTCAGCTCCTCCTTCGATGCCGTCTTTATCTCGTCAAGCGTAGCGTAATGTCGTCCAACAAGAAAAAGTCACAGGGGGCCAGATCTGGGGAATACGGTGTGTTGTTTTTGGCCAAAAAGTCGCGCACAAGCAACGATGTGTGAGCAGGGGCGTTATCGTGGTGCAAAAGCCAATTTTTGTTCTTTCACAAATCCGGCGGATTGCTTCGCGCAAATTTCGCATAATTTGAAGGTAAAATTCCTTATTGACCGTTCTATCCTGTGGCAAGAACTCATGATGCACCACGCCCCTGCAATTGAAGAAAACTGTCGACCGAACTTGTCGCGCTTTTTTCGGTCTTGGTTCGTGCAACAGTTTCCATTGAGATGATTGAGCTTTGATTTCCACGTCATAACCATAACCAAATTTGGGTCGTCGCGGACAGAGTCCAACATCTCATTACCATTAATTTTGTCGTCTGTTGCTGAAGTGCTCGGGCGTCCGGCACGCTCTTCGTCGTTCACATCTTCTCGGCCTTCTGAGAGCATTTTGTACCACCGATAAAAGTTGCTTCGATCCAAGGTAGCTTCTCCGTATGCCACAGTCAACATTCGGAATGCATCCGCGCACTTGTTATCAAAATTTGATACTGGTTCTTTGATCAGTTTTTTTGAATAGGTAAAAATCGAAGACGATTCAAATCACGTGCAAGCAAAGCAGCCGTCAACAATTAAGTGAACATTCAAAATGGGAACGCTGCCTGTTTTGCCTTTTTTAATTTTTCAGCTAAGTGCCGATTTTGAAACTAATTAAAAACATTTTAAATATTTTTGTTTAAATAACTATTAATTGTCACAAAATTTGGTATCAGAAATTTTTTGAGTTGAATGTGCCATCGTCACTTTAATCTCACCTCGTTAAGAGGTGTTTTTATTTGATATCAGAAGATTTTTAAATGGCATATGTATGTACATACATAGGTCTCCCATTGATGTTGTAAGTTTTTGTTTGAAACTCAAATGGGAAAAATTAACAAAAAAAATGCATATACGAAGTTAGCTTTATGGAATCATTGCTACTAATTTTGATGAGAAAGCGAATTTTCGGAGATATGTGTTATACCCCGAAAAATTTCAAAGTCTATACGGCTTGAAGTGACTATAAAAATAGTAGAAGCTATTAAAAAAAAAATGTAATCTTAAAAAAAAATTATTTGTATTCTAAATTCTTAATTCTAATATTTAGAAAATTGTTGTCAGGGCAAAGTAATTATCATATCAAAATACTTTTCCAACGACATATAGCACGTTTCTGTAACTTTAATCGTTCAGAAGTTATGGGCGCGAGAAATTTCCTGTTTTCCCGCCAAAGTAGTGGAAAAAGCAAAAATTAGATTAAATTCACAAAAAAAAAATCTAACGATTTCTTTTAAATTTAAATTAT
Organism: Drosophila lacteicornis; assembly: GCA_008044355.1. Classification (NCBI taxonomy): domain Eukaryota; kingdom Metazoa; phylum Arthropoda; class Insecta; order Diptera; family Drosophilidae; genus Drosophila; species Drosophila lacteicornis. The sequence goes on from VNKF01012149.1 coordinate 15,839, forward strand.
ATTAAATTTTTTTTGATGGCATTAAATTTTATTGCATTGTGCACGTCTCTAAATGACTCTACATGAGTTTTTACATAAATGTATGTATAGTGCATGTAAAAGGTTAGGTATATGGGATCTTTGCTACTAATTTTAATGAGTAATATCTCGAGAAAGCGAATTTTCCGAGATATGTGTTATATACCAAAAGTTGAGGCATATCCAGGGCTATATGGCCTTGAGTGACTATCAAAATTGTTAGAGCCATTTTTAAGAAAACCTAAAAAACTTAAACAAAAAAACTCAAATATTATATTTAGGTAAATTATGTCAAGGCAAAGCTATTATCATTTCAAAATACCTTTCCAACGACATATAGCACGTTTCTGTAGCTTTAGTCGTTTAGAAGTTATGGGCGCGGGAAATCTGGCTTTTTTAGCTGTTTCCCCGCCAAACTAGCGGGAAACCCAACAAGTCGTAGAACAAAAAATGTTCAGTTAGAGCTGTTTAATAAAATAAAATTAGTTTTAGGACTCTAAATCAAAAAAATCGACAAACAGACAGACAGACCCACAGACAAACAACAGGACAAACGTTTTCATTTCGGAAAGCCCGTTAAAATTTTTTTTATTGAATATCTTTTGAACGGAGTATCGGATCAGGATGATCGAGGTGTCATTCGACGCGTATTTAAAGCTAGATCACAACAACAATTTAAAATTTTGGGATTTTAGCTCCACCGGCCCCAATAGCTCAAATTTTCAAAATTTTCAATTTCGCACTTTCACTCCCATTTCTCCTAAACTAATCCGTTTAGTAATCTTATGCAGTTTCAAAGAGGATTACAATACCTTTCAATCAAGATATAAATGGTTCTGATCGGACTATCGTAGCAGATTTTCAATTCTACGGCTGTATATAGTAGTAGTCTCCTTGCGCACCACAGTCTCGGTGCTCATCGTCACTACGTGGACTGCCGTCCACAGTGATTACATAAGTTAGTTCCGTCTCCTCCGCATGGTATTTTGTATATCACATTATTGTTGTCCTATATTTCTATCTTCTTCTTTGTGTTATTGAAGAACTGTCCTGATGTGTATATTGTTTTATGTGCTATTATAGTGTTGTTTTTATTATATATATCGAAATCCCGATTTATATGTCTTCCCATTTTGTTCTTGATGTTTCGGTTTGTGTCTTTAATAAATGTTTTATAGTCGAAACTGGGAAGTCATTGCTGAGTATGTTAAATATTCGCTTTTTATTGTTATGATGGAAAGCTGTATCACTCGTATCTAATACTCGTCTTATAAAGTTTTTGGCCGTGTTTATTATCATGCTTTTGTGATGTTTTTAGTTACAATTTATACGTCTTCCTGATGCTATGGACTTCTGGTACCAATTAAGTTTTAAAGTGTTGTCCATCATATGAATTACAGCGTCAAGAAATGGTCATTTATTGTCTTTCTCTAGTTCTAATGTAAATTTTAGGTCTTTGTGGAAGCTATTAAGCTTGTCTAAAGTTTTCTATATCTAAACTTCCTTAATTATTGCAAACAAGTCATCCACATACTTTGTTAAAAACCTCGTTTTTTTATTGTATTTAATACCTCTTTCATGATGATATCCGCTACGATTGGTGACGCAGGAGATCCCATTGGTAAACCTTTTAGTTGTATATATGTATTGTCCTCATATTGAAAATATCTATTGTCAGTTATGCAAAAATGTGTAATGTCCATAAATAATTTCTTTGGGATGTTTGTGTGTGCCCTATCTCCATCTTTTTTGAATGGTTTCAAGTGCCAAATCTGTCGGAATACTGGGGAATAATGAGACTACGTCAAAGGATATTAATTTTTCATCGTCAAATATGTACTGGCCATTTAATTTGTCTTTTAATTCTATTGCATTTTTAATGTTAAATTGTGAATTAGATGTAAGTTTTTTGGCATGATACCATTTGTCATAAAGCATATGGGTCTCAGTGTGGTGTTTTCCTTATGAATTTTCGGTAATCCATAAATTCGTGTTGCCAATGCTGTGTTCGTCGTCATTTTATATTTTTCTTTTCTTGAAATTATGTTTAATTTGAATAATTTATTCACGAGTTCGTTATTCTGTGTCTGTAAGCGAGTCGTCGCACAGTAGCGCCTTTTCTCATTTTGCGTTGCTAAAATCGTAACTTTTGAACCAAATAAGATA
>VNKF01012150.1:0-15039 GCA_008044355.1 Drosophila lacteicornis
CACCGAAGGATCTCAGGCCAATAAGCCTATCCTCCTTCCTTCTAAAAACCTTGGAAAGATTGATAGGGCTATACCTGAGGACATCAATCAATCCCTCTCTGCTATCTGAATCACAGCACGCATACCGTAAAGGCAAATCGACAGAGACAGCACTTCACTCTGTCATATCCAGTATAGAAAAATCCCTGCAAAACAAGGAGTATACCCTAGCCGCCTTCTTGGACATAGAAGGAGCTTTCAATAACATCGACTCAAAGGCAATAACCAATGCTATGCTAAGCCTTGGAGTAGATGCTCAGTTGGTGAGATTAGTCACGCAGCTGCTCCTGAGCAGAAAAGTGACCTCTTCACTTGGAGCATCTACTCTGTGCAGGCACGTCAGCAGAGGTACTCCTCAAGGGGGGGTACTCTCTCCGCTTCTATGGAACCTAGCAGTAAACACGCTGCTACGTGACATAGAAGATGGAGGGTGCAAGATTGTTGCTTATGCGGATGATGTTGTTGTTATGCTGCGGGGAAAATTTCCGCAAAGCCTATGTGACATTATGACAGTTAAGTTAAGAAAACTGTCAAGATGGGCATCTGAAAGTGGGTTAAACGTAAACCCAAGCAAAACCGACCTTATTCTCTTCTCCAGGAGGACTAAGATCCCAAAGTTATCTGCAACAAAATTAAACGGTTCCGTTCTAGAGTTTAGCGACAGTGCAAAATACTTGGGGCTTGTACTAGACAAGAAACTGAACTGGAATCTCACTATAGCGGATAGAGTGCGAAAAGCCAACATTGCACTCTTCACTTGTAAAAAGGCAGTAGGCCTCAAATGGGGGATGTCCCCGCCTGTAGTTAGCTGGCTATACAGCGCCATTGTTAGACCCATTCTCCTGTATGGTGTATCCATTTGGTGGCCAGCGCTGCTGTATAGTTCTAAACTCAAGGCGCTCAACAAGGTGCAGAGAGTAGCTCAACTATGCATGACAGGAGCTCTTAGAACAACCTCTAGTGAAGCGCTCAACGCTATCACTAGCATATCCCCAATTCTACTAGTGGCAAAAGAAACCGCCACCATCACAGCACGACGTCTGAGAGACGCAAACGGCTGGACAGTCCATCAATATGGGCACTCGTCCATCCTATCAATGGGCGCAAACAAGCAATTAACAGATTATTGCATACCCGTAGAACACACTTCTACAACGTTTAACACAGTCTTTCCCTCCAGGGAGGCCTGGGCGGCAAGTCCCTTTGGGCAAAATGACTGCATAAATTTCTTCACAGACGGCTCAAAACTCGATAATCGAGTTGGAGGAGGAGTCTTCTGTGAGCAGCTCAGTATTAGAATACATTTCCGTCTTCCGGACCACTGCAGCGTTTTCCAGACAGAGATTCTCGCCATAAGCGAGGCTCTTAGTTGCCTACGCCACTCTAGCCTTATAAACGGAGTAATAAACATTTACTCAGACAGTCAGGCAGCAATAAAATCACTTCGCACGCTATCTTCAAACTCGACGATAGTGAACAACTGCCGCAAATCTATTCAAGAGGTGGCACAGCAGTTCGTTATCTCCCTAGTCTGGGTGCCAGGGCACCAAAATATTGAGGGAAACGAAATAGCCGATGAACTGGCCAGACGCGGCACCACCACAGTTCTCCATCCAGACAAGGAGGACTTCCGTATGCCCCTAGCCTTTTTTAAGCTCAGGACAAGGGAAGTTTTTAGATCCCTTGAACAAGAAATGTGGAACAATACCACACACTGCAACATCAGTCGCCAAACATGGCCTAGCGTTGACGCCAAACGCACAAAAATGCTTTTTAGTCTTCACCGTACACAGTGCTCAGCTGTGATTAGAGCAATCACAGGCCACTGGCTCGTAGGAGCCCACGCATCCCGACTAAACGTCCCCAACAACGACTTCTGTAGAAGTTGCCAAAACGAGGAAGAAGTAGAATCAGTAGAGCACTTCTTCTGCTCCTGTGTGGCCCTAATCAGGCGCAGGAAAAAGTATATAGGAGAATACTTTCTCCACAACCTAGCTGAATTAGCAGCTATCCCCCCGAAGAAAATAGCAGGTTTCATAAGAGTAACGGGCTGGGAGTCTTTCTAACTTTGTGGTAAGAGGGTATCAAAGATCCATTGCGGTATCACAATGGGCCAGTGATGGCCTAAGTGGGCTGACCTTGTGTCAGCCGCCGCCCTAACCTAACCTAACCTAACCTTTACTTCCCTTTTTATGAAGCGGAATGATAAAAGATTCCTTCCAAACGTCAGGAAAAAATTAGTTCTGAAGGGATAATTGAAAAAGTTTTGCCAGTGTTTTACTCAGAGCTTTAGCTCAATTTGTTAACACTTAATAGTTTGAAAATTTTGAAGAACATCATCATCACTAAATAATGGAATAAAAATACAATTAGATTGTAGAAGTAAGTAAGGATAGGATGAAGTATTGTCAAAACTAACAGATTAATATGTAGATTGGAAGAAATTTGCAAATAAATTTGCAATATCGGGCTCATTAGAGGCGGAAATAGTTGAAGTCAAGATGGAAATTGTTGTAACTTACGCTTTGAATTAACGAACGCATAAAACTGTTTAGGGTTATCCTGAAACTGACTCTTACAGCACAGTTTAGGGTTATCCTGGAACTCATTCTTACAGCGAATCAGGTAATTTTTGTAGCATTCGGAATTGTGGGTTACGAAATTTGAACGAGCAGTTAAATAATTTGAATGGTCAACTTCCAGCCCTGTTCTCTTATATTTCTTCAAAAGTCTAGACTTATAGTTTTTTAGATAAGAGAGTCTACGAGAGATCCAGGGAGGCTTATGAAACACGTTGGATGAGGAAAATGAAGGCACGTACATCTCAAAAACCGATTCCAGTATCAGGTAAAACCGTTCTACAATGTTTGATGGGCTTTCAGGTAAATCCATAAAGGACCAGTCCACTGAGGATAAGTAAGCATTCATTTCAATGAAATTGGCTTTGCGAAAGCAACGAAATGTTGCTGGCTCGACTTCAGGGCATGGCAATAATGGAGCTGAAGCTTCTAAAATGATTTCAAGTGTGGGATGATAAGCGTCTTCGGAGCTGGAGAGAGGGCCAATTTTAGAGACATTGGCATTAGCAAACTCTGAAGCAAAAATGAGATCTACAATTTTACTAGACCAGTTCCTCACAGCGTTCAATTGTCCCAAAGAAAGGTCAATAAGACCATGTACCAGATCGCGGGGTAAAGTGGAAACAAGAATATTCGATTCAGATGAGGGCCGCCAAGAAATGGCAGGCAAATTGCAATCTGCCATAACAATAAGGTGGTTATTATTGCCAAGGGTTGATTGAATATCCTGAATTAAAGCTAAATGCTGTAAGTATATGTTGATATCCGACCTAGGTGGAATATATGAACATGAGACGTACACAAAATAATCGTAAACTCTAATTCGAACAGCCACAAACTCTAACATGCACTCCATGCCCAATATGGGAATAGGTTCGGAGACTAAATAGGACTTAACGGCAATAAGGACACCGCCGCCAATACGGTTCACATCATTTGGTTGCCTGCAAATATTTCGCAGTCAGAGACAGTGGAGTTGAGCCACGTTTCACTAAAGGCAATCACATTGGCATCAAAGGAGACACTTTTGACATGCAGCTTACTCAGTTTGCCGAGTAAACTACGAACATTCTGGAAGTGTATGGAAAATGAGTCGCTTAGTTTTTTGGAGCCCTAAGTGAAGGAGTCTGAGGCCCGCGAACCTGAGGATTCATCTTGTTTACACACTCGAGAACAATAGCATGCTCCTGCCATACAGAAATATCAAGAACCTTATAAAGGAGAACATCAGAAAGTCCAATCTTAAACGAAGGTATATCACGTATTTGCTTTAAACTTAACTTGGAGACAGAAAATTCGGTGCCAGAAACATTCAGTTTGCTGCTCAAATGGGTCTTAACATCGGATTCAGAAGCGTCTGGGTTGAGTCTGGAGACAAACACGAACTTTCTTTTTACATTTACAGCTAACCAAGGTATAAGGAATATGCTTATGTCAAAGAATTTATGTGTAAATAGAAATGTTTCTTACTGTGTATGGTGATCTATGCTAAACTGGAAACGTTGCCCAATTCGACTTCTTCATGTTAGCAGAATATGCACTTGCGCTTGACTTTATAATTGCTACCTTTTTGTTATTGCATATACATATTGCTGAGAATGAACAATCTCTCGGCCGATGATCATCCATCGCTAATGTTGAACGCACCACGGCCACATAACCAACTAGTTGATGATGCTGCACAGTGCTGAGTTGATTTTTCCATATTGTATCCTTCAGTTTGGCCAGCCTTTGTTGTAGGTCATCTAATTCATCTAGTTCGGATAATCGGGTTGTAGTTTCTTTAGCTGGCTCTGATGTTTCTTCTACGCCAAACTTGGTGATATTGCCGAAGCGAACGTATTTTAAATTCGTTTGATTCTTAAGTTGCGCGCAGTGCTTCCTGAGGAGAGTGATAGTATGCCGTTCCTTCAAGGTAGCAATGTGTTCCCTTGCACACAGCTTGAAGCTCTATGGGTCTGTGTGTAAGAAACATCCATCTGTTCCGTTGATGCGGATTTTGATTGAACAGTGTCACATAATGTTTTAGTCTTTTGGTTAAATAACTGAAATTCACACTGATTCTCCGCGCAAAACGTAGCTTGATGAATAAAGCATATATGCTCGTCGTTAGATACTTTTAGACATACCTTACACTCGTCTTCAGTCAATCCCATGAATAGATCTCTGGGCATTGACGAGAATGATATGTGTCTTGATGCTGAATCTATGCTAGCTTCATGCCTTCCACGTCGGGATGGGGATAAGACTGAAGACTTCCTGCTGCGCCGTGGATACCAGAGGTAGTGTAATCTTGAAGAGACATGATTGGTGGTTATTGTGCCTCCAGCGTGCATGATTCGGTAGAGGTCGATATCATTTTCCGATGATACGGGTAACATTTGATCTCGCAGAAAATGATCCCGAATTTGATCTAGTTGACTTGTCACTTTGCTGAGGAGATACTAGCATGGGACTTATGGTTCGGTGGCGAACATCAGTAAAGACGTTAGCTATCTTATTTTGCATCCGCTGCATTCCTGTTGCCAGCAGAGTTAGCTGGGCTGTTAGCACCATGAGAGCTTGCTGTAGATGAGATGAGAATAAGCCAGAGGCAGTTTTAACGTCTACTACCCGGACGCGGTTGTCCTTGCCATGATAAGTGTCTACTATCCTTTCCATTGACCAACTCATCACCGGCACGTTGTCTTCCTTTACGAGAACTAGTAGTCCTTCTTCAACATTCTGCGACATGGTTTTCCATTTGGTACGCATTGGAAGTTCTTGTAGGTACTCCATGGATCAATGATTCCAGAATGCTTGCTTTAATCTGGATACTAGTTGCCATCTCTTCAACAATGTTTTTCTGGGTGAGGCTAGGCTCACCAATCAGAGTAAGGGCTGATGTATCAGTCAGATCTGATGACATTGTGGTAAGCGATTTGTTGCAATTGTGGATAATTTGGGCCTGGGTCTTATCCGAAAAGATCGCTTCTTCTAAGGTCTTCAATTGATTGTTGGCACCGATGAAATTTGTTGCGTTATCGCAGTGAATGATCGGGCATTTACCGCGTCGACTCACTCGACTTTTGCCACGGTTCTTGTGATGAATCAAAATTGACCCGCAGTAATCAACACCCGAGTTGAAAAATGGCCGCGCCTGTGTTACTCGGTCCGCCGGAAGGTTGCCATAATTTTTTTGCATTAATCTGGGTCGTGCCCTCGTACATTTGACACAGCAGTGTATAATGCTTCTTGCCATTGTTTTATCATTGACAATCCAGTATTGCTGTCTGGCAATGGCTCGTAGTAATTGCGCTCCACAAAGCATTTTCTCTTCATGCATCTCTTTCAACAGCATCCTCACAATCGGATCATTGTAAGGAAGCAGGATTTGATGCTTCGAGTCATATGGAAGTTGAGATTCTTCTAATCTACCTCCAACTCTAATAAGTCTGTCCTTTCCAAGTATAGGAGAAAGGGCGATGATTGAGCTCTTTTTGTCCACGGTCTTGTGGTTAAGAAGCTGTTTGTATTCAACAGCGAAATCAGTCTGCTGAATGGTGCGAAAGATGATAATCTTTGCACGAGTCAACTCACCGACACATAGTGTGGTTGTAGTGGTTCTGTTCGTTTTTTTACAGAATCGCATCATATATGCTACAATACGTTGCAGCTTATGAAAGGAGTTGCCATGGTTGCAATTGTAGAGTTCTTCTCCAATCTGATCTTGACATGTTGGCAGGCTCATTTGTTTTGACCGCCGTTCCAGATCGCTAGAAACGATGGTTGGTATCTTGGCCCACTTGTCACAGGAACCGTGTAGAAAGAGCGGTCCATATAGGCGCTAATTTGCTGGCGACAATTCCTCTTGATAGTACATCTGACGGGTTATTTGCTAATGAGACATGACGCCATTGAGATCCGTCAGATACAGCTTGGATTTTAGAGATCCCATTTGCAACCAACGTGTGGTATATTCACGTTGATGCGATTATCCAGGACAGAACCACAGTTGAGTCAGTCCAGAAGTACCTAGATGCCCTTTCACTAGACAGGCGTAAATCCTTCCTCACTCTGTGGGTCAGTTCAGCGCCCAATACCGCTGCGCATAGTTTTAGACGAGGTAATGATTTTTTTGCTGCCGGACAGACACTTGATTATTTTTGTAAGTGGCTCGTATATAAACTGCCGCTCCGCACGGTCGCTCTGACGCATCGACGAACGTGTGTATTTCTTGAGCGATTGGGACTTTTCCATAAAAGATATGCAAAGATATAGACTTGCATAGTATTTAATGCTTGCATTAATCATCCTGACGATGGTGTGGGAGCTCATCGCCCCAACTCAGGTTAAGTCACCACAGAGTTTGCATAAATTTGTTTGACATCACTACAACAGGGGCAAATAGTCCTAGTGGGTCGAATATCTGTGCAGATTCCAAGCTTACCACTCGTTTGGTGATAGTTGAAGCTTCGATTTTTAACATAGTTGATACTTTTGTGGTATCCATACAAGACCCAAGGTCTTCACACTGTAGTGTTTTCGTCTAGCTTAACACTGTTGACAATGTCTTCCTTAGAAATTTCTGTTAAAACTTGTTCGTTGTTCGAGCACCAATTTCGGAGCTTGAATACGGATGGCAACAATATATGGTTTAATTCTCGTTGAATTTGGACTGGTTCCGGAATACTGTATGCTCCAGTGAGGCAGTAGTCGATGTAGAAATCATGCTTTAATACGAATGATCCATCCAGTAGTTTTTTCTTGACCTTCTCGGCCAAATAATCCAAGCATTTTCCAGCTAGAAATGGGGCTGACGTTGTACCGTATGTGACGGTTTTGAGTCGCTTATACTTGAGGTCGTTAGATGGATTCTTTCTCCAGACGATTAATAGATGAAACTGATCATCAGGGTGTATCCACACTTGCCGATACATTTTCTCATAAGTCTGCTGTGAACACGTATTTGTGAGTGCGGAAGCGTAGCAAGATTGCAAACAGCTCGCTCTGGACAGTGGGTCCAGCATGCAATATATCATTCAACAATTTATTTCTTGTGGTTTTCCACAACGATGCTTTTCATAGTTTCGCACGAGACAATGTGTTTATACTAGGAAAAAGTGCTGAAGGGAAACAGCTGTTTTTGCCTTGGTTTTGATTTGGGGGAAAATTTAATTTAATTCAAAACAATGTTACTTAAATTTAAAAATGAAAGAGCTAGACTTCTTTTTCTATATGCGGCTAAGTAGCAATACAAATTTTGTTGTTCCGCCAGCCAACGATCCGGCTGTGCAGGCTCCGCCTCCGGTTCTGTTAGAACATGACGAAGAGGCAAATTGGAAAAAGTGAGAGAATCCATGCGCACCGCCGCCGAAACCACCAACGCCTTCTGTCCACAGGGCTTCGCTATCTGAAGCTGTCCGCTTTCAAGCTAAGGAAGGCTATTGCCAAGCCTATTTAAAGTCTTTCAAGAAGCTGGAGAGAAAATGCACGTCTAGGAAGAGAGGAGGCCGAGCGCCAACGCTCTGACGCTCGTAACGTTGGAGGAGGCGGTGGCCGCCACTGAAGCATCTACGTCAGCTAGGATCGTACTGAAGTGCAATAGCCAGTTCAATTAGCAGATCACTAAACAAACGTCGAAAAAATCATGAATTTGTTCAATATTTGTTCCGCCAGCGGGCAACCAATTTAATTTGTTCAAAACACATCTGGCTAGTGATGGTATCTGGGCAAACCCACACATCGATCAGCAGAAAAAGACTGAAATAATCGATACTATCAAACAAAACCACGAAAAAGCAACTGATTTCTAGTTTCACCACTAAATTCCTATACCATATACACAGGGAAAAAGTTACTTTTTGGCCAAAAAACTGAATTGGAAAAAGCAACTGTATTGGAAATGGGGCCTTACAGGAAGCATCAAATACTACCCGTAGTTTTGTTGTGCAGCTAGCAAGTTTAAGCACACAAGGGTGGTGGTTGTTTCATATGTCCGAGTCCTTCATACTCCTCCATAAAGTTCACGTACCATTTCCAGATTTCAGGTGAAATTCTGCGCTCCAGTGCCAGGATGCCCCCAGAGATAAAGATTGTTCAGAAAATGGGAGTTTTGCATTTTCCATCTTCTGCAACTTGGAGTCCGGATGCATCCCAACAACGTAAAAATTTCTGCATCTGTGGCTGCAGCCGCACAATTTACCGCTGAGTTATGCTACGCAGAAACTTTTCTGGCGACAATTCATCCATGTTTTGTATTTTGAGGAATTGGGCCTCCTGGCTTTAATAGAGTCTGGTTTGGTAGTATCAATGAATAGTAGTGCTCGGTTCCGATAGGCATGTCCATCTTTTCTGGCTTATCGAAGTTTGGATCGGCTAGGGCAATGTTGCTTAGGATTTGCAGATTTGTGGAATTTAACTGATGGGCCGGTTGATCAGCTGGCTCTACTAGTTCTTGGAGTACCTCCAAATTCCTCGATACGTAGTGAAGTACCGTGGAGTACTTAGTGATAGCACTGAATCCATTCGTTCAGAAATCAAATTTATTTGTGATCGTAAATCAAGCAGAGCTCTGAAGGTCGCAACCTGACAATTGCTTCCTTTTACTGCCACGACGAGTGACGAGTAGGTTGTAACTTTTGTTGCTTGCTGCACCTACAGTAAGCAATTGGGGCTTGGATGCTGCACCTGATATGGTTTCAAGATGCAGTAATGTATTGTGTTTTTTGTCGCATTTAAAACACGTGCGACCTCGGCATTCTTTTGCCTTGTGGTCACTGCTGAAGCAGTTGACACACAACCGTTCTTTTTGTGCCCAATCGAGGCGTTTGGATACTGTTTTGTTGCGGAAGTCATCTCATTTGTAAACCACATGATTCCTTTTGCAAAACGGACAGTTTGCTACCTTTTCAGCGCTGGCAGAGGTACATGTTGGTTCTTTTTGCTCCCTTATTGCCAGGGACTCAATTGTTGTAATGTATAATTATTTTAATGACTTCGGATCGTCACTATTTGTGCGTTGTTGCAGGAGACGATTGAGAATCGTGTCTGCTACATGTCGGGGATTTTTCCGTTCAAGTAATTTTCTTGTTTAAGATCGATATGCCTTATCAACCTTTCTGCCTCTCCAGTTACGGTAGTTTTCAGATACCACATTTTCCGTACGGTGGGCATGTTAGTATCATGGACCATGCATTTGAATAAATCGAAAAATTGAGTCCATTTGAGCAGATGTCCATCGAATTTTGGGATGGGCAAGTGCACATCTTCATTGCTTTTTTCCAGTCTTAGAAGGGACTGCATATCATATCCTCCCCTAATTGGGTCATCGTATCCTTCGTGAACGGAAAAATGAATTTCTTGCGTCTGAGACCATAGTGATTTTATCAAATCACTTTTAATGGTCTTTCCTGTCTCTGAAGACTCTTTCAGAGCGCGATTGATAGACTAGGATATCGCCCTTTGTGGGCGACATGCCTATCTGAGTTTGCCAGATGCTATCATGAACTGATGTACGAGTATACATCCCGCTTCTGGATTTGCATCAGCGTGGCTTGTTGATTGTTCAATATTGTCGAGCATTATCGCTTTGTTCGTCGCAAACCGATTCCACGCGTCATCGATGGCGGACAATTTGGTTTGATAATACGTTGGTATTAGTTTCCTGAACTTTCTGCCTTGTGCCGCCGCAACGTTGGACTATGGATGGTGCATATGAGGGTCTGAAGACTCTGCGACAGCCTCTTTTGCAGGGAAATGAGTATATACATAAAACTCTAAATGGGTCGTGCTGAGCGTAATTTGATCTACATATAGGCAAACGTAAAGGACGGAAAGAACGAGTAAATCTTGAAGGGACAGCAATATCAACCTTACCTAATAAAATTTGAGAGTTGATAAGACCAAAAAGGAGCTTGTGGACGGATGATGTAGGTGTGGAAGATATTTGATTCATGCTTTAACCAAGATGCTATGGAAAAAGACGTTATAGCCCGCCTTAGCCTTAAGTTAAACTTTTCTGCAACTAATTTCTCCGTCACAAAGTTTAATTTCAAATTGAGAATAGTGTATCCAATAGTGTATCCTTTGGCGCCAATGTTATTGCCTTTACGGAGACCAGGCTTAATTCAACAGTGTTGGACAATGAAATTCTTTGTAACAATTATGTTATTTATCGAAGTGATCGTCCCACACGCAGCGGTGTTCTTCTAGGCGTAAAAAAACGATTTATCGTCTAATTCTATTATATTACCAAATTATAATGATGAAATAATTAAATTTTTCTGTGTTCAGATTAAATTTCTGGACTTCAGTATTTTTGTCACCTGCTTATATATACCCCCGATTTTAATATATACACGCAACATTACCATGTATCAAAGAGCAATTTTCTTTGCATGGTGATAATGACCATCTTGTCACATTGATGACTTTAAAATTCCTGCTCTTTCAGGGTTGCCATCCATTGATAGCAATGCTTTTGTTCCTACCACGCCTCATGATTTTGTGCAATTTATTATGGGCTTGTCAACTTAACTCAGTGGGTAAGGTGTAACGACCCTCTTTTGATATGCACGACTAGCTCGCCGAGGTCGGGGCTCATCTGTGATCCGGATTGCGGAGGCTTAGTCTGGGCTGGCCGACTCTTGTCTCTGCTCGCACCGTGATGTCCGTTCCATATTGGATGGCTCCCACCTTTGATACCCTGTGTCTCGTCGATACCCTGTTCCTGTCCCGGTCGGCTAGCATGAGCCAGACCCTGTGCTTCTGAGAATGACGGCTACTCGAGCGTGCTATGATACCCCATGTCTCGTCGATACCCTGTTTCTGTCCAGGTCGGCTAAAATAAGCCAGACTGCTGACCCTATGCTTCTGAGAATGACGGCTACTCGAACCGTGCTATAATACCCTGTGCTCGTCAGAGGAGGTTACTTGAACCGCTCTCTGCTACCCTGTGCTATGCTATGTGGTGGTGATTACTTGGACCATCCTCGGCTACCCTGTGCTAGGCTGTGTTAGGCGGAGTCGGTTACTAGAATCGGCTCTGCTACCCTGTGCTCATCCAGGCCGACTAGCATGAGCCAGACCTTGGACCCCGTGCAATGCGTAATGGCGATTACTAGAACCGCGCTTGCTACCCTGTGCTACGGATTAGGTAGAGTCGGTTACGGGAACCGTTCTCTCCTTACCCCTACTTGGATAGTTAGTATTTTCTACCTACTTGAGGACTTACTCAGATGTGGTCGGTTGCGCTATTCGCAAGAAGTGACGGGCATCTGGCTGAGTTCGGCTTTATATAGGCCGAGATCAGCTATGCGTTGCCTCATAGACATTCGATAGTTTATCGAGTATCGATCGACGCTGGGGTTGCCAGATGACGGAAGGCTCCCTATCGGAGTCAGCTGTTCGGCCCGTTCCAGGGCTGTTGTACTCCCTTGGATAGGGCGCCGTCCGTTGGCCTTCCCATCACAAAAATATGCAATCAATAAGACATATGATTAAAAACCAATAAACCGTTGCTGAGTAATTTCCGATGTGAGTTCTAATGGAACAAGTCCAGAAAAAGCACACAGAGGTAGGGGAAATAAAAACTTCCCCCCCAACATTAAGCGTGGCCGATGTTAATGCATAGAGTCTTACAGATTCCAAAGGCCGGGTTCAGCAAGTCACTAGTATATAATGACGCATTTAAAGTTGGAGTTCGATCGGCATCAAAGTTAACTGAAGATCTCCTTGGTGGGAGTGAAACAGGCTGTATGTCTTAATAGTCAACAAATCTGATATCTGTGTATGAAAATCAGGTTGACTATAGACCTCGAGTTGACGCAAATTTACTACTAAGAATTAAACTTAAAAAATCAAATGATTAATTATATATGTATATTAATTGCGACGTGGGGCGTCGCAAAGGTTAGCTTAGGTTAACCCGGACGGCCTCGTGGGACCTTACATAGCATCTGGTCCGAGAGACCGAATTTTTGGAATAAAGTCTAAATTTGTATGTTAATGTATTGTATTTTTGATTATACATTCTTAAAGTTAATTCATCATTCAAAAAAAAAACTTATAAAATAAAGCTTTAAAAGCTTTAGTGAAGCTTCTTCTGCTTACAAGCTTTCAAAAGAACACAATCGATCATCTACTTTGGATTAAGAAAATGGCCGCAAGTTATTTTGTTTACGTTTGTGCGTGAAAATAAAATTTGTCTTTTCGAACGAACTCTAGTTTACAATGGAAATTAAAGATCAAGGTGTTTAGAACTCACTGTATTTAATATATTTATGTGTAGTCTTAGTCTTCGTGTTGTGTTTATTTCTAATATACGTGTATTTTTGTAGAAAATTAATATGCGGCCCCTATGTTTCGTGGAAGAAAACTAACGACTCAAAGTCTGCCCACAAAAACTAAGTACATCAGCTTGTACAAATAAATGTCGTTTGTCGTCGCTAATTAACACATTTTCCCCGTTCGTCCCCCTTTTCTTACAATTTCACAATATCCAGAAACGTTCGACTTTCGTCATAGCGATCTCTTCGATATTTGGCGTAGCAACAATCACAAAATATCATTTGTGTCTGATTGGATCTATGAAAAAATTAGGCATTACCACGTAGAAGATGGCAAAAGATTAGAAAAAAACAAAAAAAATAGTTATTTTGAATCATTTATAAAAGATTAAAAACTTCAAAAGTATAACTAAATGGTATAGCATGCATACATTTTATTTTTGAGTATAATATAATTTTATATTTTAAGTACAAAGATTGGAACCGGTGTTCCAAGTTTACATACATTTTTATAATTTTAACTGATTTTTGTCAGCGCACTGCAAAGAAATGGCAGGCACATGTATCAACACCATTGGTGACATCATTATGCGCCCAACAACAACTTGTGAAATGTTGCACATGTGCACCCGAAACCAGCGGTGTATCACCCATCCTCTTATTAAAATATTTTCATGACTCCTTCAGATATTCCAAATGTTCAGGAAAAATTTGATCTTTACACATTTTCAAGAAATTATTTATTCTGATTACAAGGTATTTGATTGTTGATGAGCTGCTGCTGCTGGCTTTGTTATTGAACAACATCAATTTAGTTGATTCCGTGAACGTCTACTTGCGGGAAATTTTAAAATTTAAATGAGGACATCCTTCTCAAATTGTTACACCATACGTTGAATAAGGCCCGTTAATGGTGTGTATTCTACAAGTCGGTCATGAATGAGAAGGCAATATACCTTTTTATTCACCTCACTTGCTGCAGTTACCTCAGTGGTAATTTTAACGTCAATCGGTGCCGATGTTACTGTCTCATTTTGATGAGACAGATCTATAACCACCAACGGTGCCTTCGCAATGAATTCCTTTGGAGAAAGAAGAGCTCGTGCATCGATTGTAGTATCTTCATATCATACAAGCATACAGCAAAACGGTTTTCATGAAATTTAATATTCAAATCCTCATAGGGATAGACTTCTGAATTTAAATAAACTTTTGCATTTCTCAAGTTGTTTGTAATTAATTGTCCATTTAATGTAAAGGCAAGGATAGCGAAGCGTGGTCGTTCCCTGTTTGCCGAAAGCTTGACATTCCAGACCAATGTCGGGTTTATATAACAATCCCAACTCCTGAATGCTAGTGGAAGGGTAGCTTCACTTTTAATTACATTAAACAATTTAATTTTAGTAGCATCACTTGGAACGATGTGGGGGATCTTCCAACTTATGCTATTTATGGAAAGTTTATGAGTTTTACCGTCAACACTTTTAACATACATGGCATCAGTATTCTTAGCAAGCAATATAATGAGCTCATGTTTACAGTTCATTATTACTTTCTTGTAGTCTTCAGCAAATCCCAACAGCATTTTCAATGGTACTGAAAAACTGAAATGTCCACCTGAAGGAATATTGTCACATATAAATCTTGATTTTGTATTGTAATACGAAATTCCTCATTTGTTTGGAAGTTTTGTGTATATAGCCAGCGGGGACATTGATTCCAAATTCATGAAGCACGTGATTTGGTCTATTCCCCACATTTGACTTACTAATGATGTTACATTCCAATCAGACAGAATTTATTTTTAAAATATTTACTGGAGTATCTGAGATATAAATTTCTTTATCATGTGGCCTTAATTTTCGTTTATTAAATCCGAATAGCTGTCCAATAGATCGCTCATGATTAAAATAAACTGTTTCATTTTTAGTGGAAACTTGAACTTGAAAGGTGTTGATGTTGCATTCAATTTTTATAGTGTTATGAAGTTCATACTCCTTAAGCTTATTAATAATATATTCTGTAATATCTTCGAACTCATATGAACCCACAGGTATTTCTATGACTTTATTTCCAATATAAAAGAGATTTTTCATGTTGTCAACATTCGGTATAGAATTGAATGTATAAAAGTCAATCAAAGCACACTCATA
>VNKF01012157.1:0-10690 GCA_008044355.1 Drosophila lacteicornis
GACTCTTCAATAAGCTCGGTGTCCAGGAAAAAGAAGACGAAGGAAGTCGAAGGCGAGAGATGCGATGGGACTTGGTCCGAGGACTCCTCGCGAATCTTCTCGGCCAACTCTAGACCAATATCCACGGACTCTTCAATAAGCTCGGTGCCCAGGAAAAAGAAGATGAAGGTCGAGTCCAGTGACGACAACGAGAACGAGAGAAACCCTCGGATGACGGATGAGTCAACTTATGATGACAACTTCTATATTAGTGACTCCTCTAATTTCTCCACGGACTCTTCAATAAGCTCGGTGTCCAGGAAAAAGAAGACGAAGGAAGACAAAGGCGAGAGATGCGATGGGACTTGGTCCGAGGACTCCTCGCGAATCTTCTCGGCCAACTCTAGCCCAATATCCACGGACTCTTCAATAAGCTCGGTGCCCAGGAAAAAGGAGATGAAGGTCGAGTCCAGTGACGACGACGAAGACGAAAGAAACCCAAAGACGGACGAGTCAACTGACGATGTCGACTTCTATAGTAGTGACTCCTCTAACTTCTTTTTGCTCCTTCAAGCCAAAGCACGTCTGAAAAAAAAGCTGAAGATCGATGATGACTCGAGCGACTCGTCTTGAATCTCTTCGCCCGAGGTATTACCTGCATACCCAATATGCGCCACATCCTCAGAATCCGAACCATAAGTCGAGGATCATAAAATTTACCAAGTATGTACTAATATGTTTTGGCCTACAACAGATAAATTCATAATTGTATCATTACAGAAACAGAGCAAAAACAGGCAGCAGACACAAAAACAGATGGATTAAGTTCCAAAGGACTGAAGCATCCATATTGGGACCTCCACCAAACATTACAGGCATATATGGCGATCCGGAGAGAATGTTTGCCTTAGATGGACACACACGCACACACATCAGCTGGCACAAGGACAATGTCTTTGTGAATGAAATGAAAAGGAAATGGCCAGAGAAAGGGGAAGGTAGAGAAGGGAAAGGCTCCTCTAACATACATTCGCTCCTTCAAGCCAGAACCCATCTGAAAAAAGAGCTGAGGAAGATCGATGGTGATGAGTCAGTGACCAGCGACTTATCATGAATCTCTTCTCCCTTCTTCAGCATCCGAATCATAGGCCGAAGATCAGACCCACAAAATATACAAAGAACTAGCATATTAAACACTCAAGTTGTATGGTAAGTACAAATATGTTTTGACCTAAAACAGATAAATTCATAATTTTATCATTACAGAAGCGGAGCAAAAAACTGGCAGCAGACACAACAACAAATGGATTAAGTTCCAAAGGACTGAAGCAAACAAGCAAACACACATTAAATTCTTCTAAATTCTTTACATTAAATTCGTCTACACACTGCAAGTGAGATTTCTCCTAATGATTTTCCCGGCTTCTTCATTCATTAAGAACGATATCCCCAGAGCAGGCTTGGCAACTTAAATGCAGCTTTACTGTTACCGTTACGATTGAATTTGTATCGATGGCAATCGATAGCGCAATTCATCAGATATCAAGTGCCTTGGAATCGAGTGCAATTTCTGCTAAATTGAAATAACTCTGAGACTTCCCCCATCGATGCAATTACCCAAACTGAATGAAATGGTCAACGCTGGAAAGCGTGGGACTCAGCAATGGGAGAGTGGGGAAGGGGGGGAGAATAAGAGTTGGGAGATGCTATGGGCGGGGGGGGAGTGGCTCAAAAGCGGAAATGGGGCTGGCAAAATGGGGGCAGCTGCCAGGTGCCTGAGTTATGCAATCCAAAGTCATTCGTTTTGCCTTGGCACTAAACAAGCTTCGCTTATACCTCCAGCGCTGGCCAGTGCTGCCAACGCTTTCAAATAAATAAAAAAATTAAATATATATTAAATATACAGTTTTTGGACATTAAAAAAAAAAACAAATATATTAAATATCTTTTTTAAATCTATAAATAAACTAAATCATTAACAGAAAACTTCTCTAAACGCAGTCCTTGAGTTAAGGCTTTATTAAGTTTATATAAATATTACAAGATTTATTAAAAGCCATAATAAAAGGTAGGTAGTTAATAAAATTAAATAAATAAACACATCTACTTCTTCTACTTCTAGTTTTTCCATAAATAAATAACAAAGATAAGCTGATACATAAATAAGTTTTAAATACATTTAATTACAAATTATTAAGCTCAAAAACGAATGGAAATTACAGCAACTTATATATAATTTTTTTCTTAACTTGGCTATAAAATAGCTGGAGTTGCCTTGCCTCACCTGGCTCTCACCTTCCCCTCTCTGTTCGCTTGTTTGTTAAATTGAACAATTTATTTTATTTTATTTTTTCCTCTCACCATTTCAATGTTTGCCGCTCGACTCCTGCAAGGATATCCTGCTGCTCCATAAAGGACAGCGTCTGCTGCTGCTGCTGCTGCGTGCCCCTTCAATCCTCCTTCATCCTGGCAAGTGGAAATGGCAGTGAAGTGTGATAGTTTAGCATTTGTTTGCCTTGCTTTTGTTGCAAACGAATGCGCTAGATTTCACTTGCATTTTATTTGCAAACAATGTTCAATGTCCCGCTTCCCACTCTCCACTCCACCGATTTTTGCACTTTCCTCTCTCTCTCCAGATATGACAACGAAAGTTGTCAACTCTGGCCGGAAATGTCCTGAACCCAATTAAACAAAAATATATATACAAATATATATCTATATATATATCTCACCAAGGAAATCAGAACAGGAAGCCTTTGATATATATTTTTGAAGCAACAATAAATGGAGTAAATAAATAAATAGAAGCTCTTAATATTCATTTATTAAAAATAGGGATAAAGATTTATTAAGTATGAATAAGAGTATAAATTGAAAGTTGTCCCTTTCTCCTAATAATTAAATATATTATATAACACAATTTTACAAATATTTTTCTTGTCTAGAAAAACCTTGCATTACCTAATTGCAATTTTTGGTAATTTTATTTGATGAATTTATATTATAAAAAGAAATTGTTTTAAATGCATTTAGATGAACAAATATGTTTGTAATTTTTATTTTTCAATTAATCCTTCATTAACTATAGAATATTCCACAACAAAAAATGTTAAACAATTATAGAAAAATGTAAATGAACATTTCGAAACTTTATAAAATGCAGGAGAAACAATTTTAATTAGTGCTTTGTTTGCCATTAACATGATTTGGCGAGTTTAAATAAAGTTTCAATAGTTCGAAACAACTTAATTGTGTAAATTACATTCGATAATCATTTTCCGCCTAAATGGCGCGCTAAAATGTGTTGTTTTTAGCCTAATATGTGTGATAACAATTAGTTTATTCCATAAACAATGGATTAAGCCAAATCCCTGCTTCTATTTATGCCCTTTTACGGCTACGGATTGCAACGACTTGGGCGTGGCTTTTGCTCCTGATTAGGCCCGCATGCGGAGCTGAAGCTAATTACGGACTTGATGCCGGTCATTAAGCTGCAAGTGGCTCCCGATGGGCCGGCCGGAGTCCGCCAAAAGGTGGGCGTGGCGTCGGCCACAATTAGAGCAAGTGCAGCGAGGGCCACTTTTCCGCTTTTCCGATTTCCAGAGACCCCTCCTTGAACGCCTCTGCTGCTGCGGCTGCAACTCGAGCCCTGCGAGGCGGCGAGTGGCGAGAGTTCGTCAACGAGTTCGCGTGTTGTCACGCCCGGTCCGCCGTTTGATGACGCCCATAAACAGAAACAAAAAGCAGGCCATAAAGGAGTGTTCCCGGCATCCGGGGGTCGAAGGATGGCATACCCGTGGAAGAAATAATAAAACTTCGGAGTTAACAAGTTGCTCGAGTGTAAAATACCCGGTAATCAAAGCAAATAGCTTGGTTTTAGGTGCCTTGTAATTCCCAACTGCATATTCCGAATGCAGCATGTCTTCAACTGTCTTTTTGGTAATTGCTGTTTTAAGAAAGATAAAAGCCTGCAGGTAATAAAGAATATATTTTACAATCTATGGACTACAAAAGAAATTATTAAAAAAAAAAATTAAAAAAGCAAACATATATCGTTATCATATCGATTCTTTTTTTAAAGGTACAATATATCGATACTTTCAGCTTATATCCTTAAAGTATCGATACATCGTATGTGTGTGAAATATCAATATTTAATTTTGATTATCAAACCTTTAAGAAGAAGTTTGAAATTATTTGTTTTATCAGTTTATTAATGTAACTATGATATGTACATACTTATATTTATAATATTTAAAAATTAAAATACATGTGTATAAATTAAATTTTTATTCTATAGTGTATATCGATAGCTAACGATTTTTTAGCAAACTCCCCTCTAAATTATCATACCCACTGGAGTAAGGGTAAAGCACAATTGGATAGAATGAAAGGCCCATAAAATAAATCACTCATACGACCCGTGGCCAGTTAAAAAGTAAGGGGTTACCCTGGGGCCAGGGGGCAGGCATTGCCCCAATTCTTTCCCAGAAGGCAAAGGGAGTTGGGGGCAGAGAGCACTGCTCGGTATCCCATTTCAAATAGTTGTAATTGAAGGAGTGCTGTGCGCCATGTGGCAAATCCCAAAATATATTCTGCGTCAATCTCTGGTTCGCCGGCTGGGCCTGCGGGGTTTGCCTGGGTATCCCCTAACCCGGGCGACTCCCAGACTCCCAGGCTCCCAGGCTCCCAGACTCCCGATTCCCGACTCCCTCACTGCTTACCCGGGGGACATAGCCTTGGCTCAGCTTTCCACTTAACCTTTTTTCGCTTGGCTAAGGCCATGGCTCGAGTTTGGCTTTGGTTTTTGGCTTGTCTCGGCCTTGTCCTCTTGTCATCCGCGCTGCTCCTGCTCCTGCTGCTGCTGCTGCTGTCGCCGCTTCCTGTCGCTTCGTTCCCCTCCAAGATTTTCCTTGATTTTCGCCGATTTTCGCAGCGAACTTTCCCTCGCCGCCGCCACACACTTTTGGGTGCTTCTGCATGTTCTCGGATTTTCACTTGGCAATTCAATTGCATGAAAAAGTAGACTGCCTTGGCTTCCATCCTTGCCCCGTCTTTTGTTTTTTTTTTTTTTTGCTTCTTGGTTTTTTGCGAGCGCTTTTCCTTTTTGGTGTGATATTAATTCTATGGGAAATCCATTTCCAGCATAAACGTGCCCATTGAATCGCGCTCTAGCAGCCGTCAAATGCTTGGCGCCAGACTTTTTGCCACCACTGTGTGTCGTAGCTCCTTGGAGGCAAGTCCTTCCGCCTTCCTCCTTCCGGTTTCCTTTGTTTTTTTTCCGCACTCTTTTTCGCTTGTTTGTGCGGCACTTGCTTCATTGGCTGCACTCGCACATCGCATTCAATTGGATGCGACTCGTTTCGGACTTGTTAGAGCGCCATTACGGAGCGAAATGCAACGGTATCGGCGTTTAACAACACTGGCTAAAATAGGGGAAGAGACTAGCGGAAACGGAAGTGGACCTGGAAGTGCCATGCATTTCGTTCAAGGGAATTGCATTTTCCGAGGAGTGGGCTTCTAAAATGTAAACCTACACAAATTAAGCACAAGCTCAAAGTTATTTTTGCTGTTTTTGCGATAATTGTTAATATTTTGCAAATTTATCGATAATAAAATAAAAATACAACCCTATAAGAATGTATCTTTTACCGATAGCTAACTAAGAAGACTAAAATTAAACCTTACTTCAAGGTTACTTTATTTATCGATAATTTATCGATAATTAAATAAAAATAATGTGTCACTTATGGATAACTTACTAAGAAGACTAAAATTCAATAAAATTCAATTCAAATTCTATAACGTAAATAAGAAACACTTTAAAATATACTCATATACCGCTTCAAGTCTCACGATGCAAAAAGGATTTCTGAAACTCGATTACCTCGATTCCGATTGGCAATGCATGAAAGTTCGATTAAATGCCTATGGGAAATCCCGGTAAATATTCGATTGACATTCGGGGTGCCACACTCAATTGAGTTTCTTTCGGCATTCGATAAACAGTCAATTGCCATTCGTCAAACATTCGATGGCAGCGATATGTGAAGAAAAAAAAAGAAGGCAGGTGACGAAGCAGGCTGGGAAAATAGAGAGACATATCCATATCCCGTAACCCCTATTTCTCCCTCTACCAGTTCCATCTACATCTATGCTGCGAACAATCCATCTGTCTATCCGACGTCCCATCTATCCGTCACACACCCACTTTACTATAACGGCATCTGCATGCTACAGTATCTGGCAGACTTGCCCCCTTTTTCGACACCCCTTTCGTTACTCCCCCTCTGCCCCACCCCCGTTCACACCATCCCTGTTAAACTGTTGAGTGACTTTCAACGATTTTTGGATGCATCGCATCGCATCCCATAAGCATCGCATCGCCAGTGACGCAGTGACGGAAGCTGCCTGTCGTCTGTCGACGTCTGCTCGCCCAAGATAAACCCAGCAAGCCAGCTGTGTCTGCCGCCGTCGCCGCCGCCGCCGCCCCCTTTGTTGGCCTTCTTTACCGCCACCGCCCTGCCTGTTACCTTTTTTACTCCTTTGGATACGCCCCTGGAGGCGTGTGTGTGTGTGTGGGAAATTCCTCCCCCCCTTTCGGCAGAAGTTGAGCCTTCACCTGTGCCAGCTTGAAAATCTCGAAAAACTTTGCTTGATGAAACTGTTGCTGGTGCACTGCAAAAAATAGATATGGGGAAATAAATAAAAATATTAAAGAAATATGTCGATAAAGATTGATAAAAGCCGATAAACTAAATATCGGAAAAATTACCTGATTTAAATAAACGTTTCCTTAACGATTATAAATTACATTTAATAATGATGTTAATATTTTGTTCGATAACTTATCGATATGTATTTTAATAATAATAATTAAAATTTTCAACAGACAACAAATACAAAATGAATGGAAAATCTATATACAATATAATAACGAGTAAGGAGACAAGAAATATAAAAAATTATGTTTGAAAAAGAAACCAAATATGGACTTACTTTTTTCATAAATATATTAGACTAGTTCCCGATATTCATATCGATATTTGGCTTCGATTATTTTTTTTTTATATATAAAACTATTATCTTCGATAAATAAACGATATGCATTAAAAAAAACGAATATCAAACAGAAAACTCATAAACAAAATAATGCCGAATAGGGAAACGGGAAATTAAAAAATCCACTTAAAAAAGAGACAAAATAAATATTTTCTTTTAACGTAAATATATCAGACTAGTTCCCGATATTCATATCGATATTTGGCTTCGATTATTTTTATTATATGTATATATATATATAAAAAACCGATTAACTAAAGATTTTCTTTTAACGTGAATATATCAGACTAGTTCAAGATATTTATATCGATATTTGGGTGCGATAACATATCGATAATTTTGTTTAAAAATCCTTTAAAAAAAACCTATCCATCTATATTCGACTTTTGCCCAGTGTGACTCTGTTCCTGCTGCAACCTCCGCCTGCTGCTTATGCGGGCTCAGACTTGGGGCTCGGCGCAAGGAGTGGGGATCGGGGCTTGGGTGGTGTGGAGTGGATCGGGTTTGGGATCGGGATCGGGGGCTTGAGATTGGGGTGCTCCCCTCTGGGCAGAGAGTCGTGCAAAAGTTAAGCAAATCGCATATTTTATTCATGTGTTCATTAGGCAGCTACAATGTGCGACCGAAAATGTTTAAAGGCAGCGACAGCGGCGGGACAGGTGAAGGTGGGCCTCAGCCCAGTGTGTGTGTGTCTGTGTGTGTGGGGTGTGGATTGGGTGTGAGTGTGTGTGTGCAATTCATGAGGCAGCAAAATGGGTCGTCGAGAACTTC
This sequence comes from Drosophila lacteicornis, assembly GCA_008044355.1. NCBI lineage: Eukaryota > Metazoa > Arthropoda > Insecta > Diptera > Drosophilidae > Drosophila > Drosophila lacteicornis. The sequence goes on from VNKF01012157.1 coordinate 7,813, forward strand.
AAAAGGGAAACCGAAAAGGATGCTGGGACATATTCAGGCACCTTCTGCCAATAGAATGCAGAGACGGTGGAGATGTGAGTGCATCACTACACTCTCGTATTATATAAGCCAAAAAACGGGGACACCCCGATGAAGTCACTGCTCGGCATGTGTGTCTGCCAGGGTGTCCTTAAAGCCAGCACACAAATTTTTACCTAAATTATACGACGGAGCATGAAAAATATGGCTGGCTGGAAAAGGGTTTAAGAAAACAAAACAAAACTAGGTGGAAACGCGAAAAACTCTTATTTGTTCTTTTTTGTTTAATTGTTTTTTTTTTTGCTCACTTGTTAATATTTTATCTCTTGCTTATTATTGTTCAGTTGTTCAATTTTTTTTCAGTTAATCTTTTTAGCTTATTTTAGTTTAAATGGATACAAATGTATTCATAGAAAAAAAAATGGAATGATATTTTCTACCAGAATTTTCTCTTCAACGGGCTTGGAGCAATTTGACTGTAAAGGGAAAAGTTTTTTGTTTTCATTATTCATTAATTTTCCAATCATTTCTATGGTCCGATTCCAGCCAACATATATAGCAACTGCAATAGAAAGAAGACTATCTGCAAAGTTTCATTCAGAACGCTCTAAAACTGAAAAAAATCGCGGAAGAATCGTGGAGGTATCGCGGAAGTATCGCGGAAGAATCGCGGAATGATCGCGGAATGATCGCGGAATGATCGCGGAAGGATCGCGGAATGATCGCGGTAGGATCGCGGAAGGATCGCGGAAGGATCGCGGAAGGATCGCGGAATGATCTCGGAAGCAGAAATTCGTTTCCTTCCGAAAACTGAAAATTAACCGAAAGTAAATGTAATTAAAGCAGGAAATCTAAATCAGAAATAATAAGTGTTTAATTTGTAATAAGACTGATAAATATTATATTTAAATAGAATAAAAAATCCCAAAGCTCAAGTATTATTTGTAATTATTTATTAGTATTTAAACTGTTCAATACTGATAATAAATACTATACATATCTTCTTTTTTACCAATTTTCTATGAATCCTTTAAATAGTTTCCTTGTTTTGCTGCAAATGGCTAAAGCTTAAACTAAAATTCAACACAAACCCCTGTAATTCTGATGGATATCGGTAATCGTATTAACACTAACCTAATTAGGGCGGAAAGACCCTTTTGCAATTTCCAAAAGGGTAAATCTATCGATAATTTTGATAGATTTCCGCCACGCAATCGCTGGTTTTCACAGCACTCGACACCATCAATCGTTTAGGATAAACGGTGGAAATACATGCACGCACCGGCGCCTAATGAGGCTCCGGGCTTCACCAGGCTTCACCGATTCGCATTCCCAGGTTTCCAGGTTGCTCTCGAATTCCCAGCACAATCATTGACCACCACCAAGCACCACCAGTCCATCACTTAGTCCCTGGTGCCCTGCCCACTCGGTGTGTCGATTATCGAATGGCCATAATTAAACACCCTTCGAGGTGGACTTAATACAGTTTGCAATTCGCATTTTGCATTTGGCATTTAGCATTTGGCATTTAGCATTTACATTTGTGCCAAAATAGCCAAAAGTTTGCATCTAATTACAGTCACATTTATTTGCGTTTTGGGTTTCGGTTTGTTGTTTTTTTTTTATAGGTTTACTATGGGATTTTGGTTGGAATTAAATACTTCAAGACTTTTACTTTTTTACTTTTGGATTTTTTTTTGCTCTGTGCTGCATAGGAATTTCTTTGGCAGAGTCATCGTATAAATATCACGCATACGACAGGTGGTACGGTAATTTCATTTCATGAACATTTTCTTGTCATTTTTAATTTTTTCTGTATTATTAAATATACATACATATAATTATATATATATAGCTATTTATAAATAAATCGATGCTGTTGCTGATGCTGCTGCTGTTGCTGGTGCTGCTGTTTGCATAAATTAAATGTTGCATTTATGCACATCAGTGCACATTTAAAATTGTACAAATTGATTAAGAACGATTCGCATTAAAAATTTTCAAATTGGATGAGTTGCGATGTCTGCTGATGTTGTTGTTGTTTTTATTATTTTTGCTGTTATTATTGTTTTATTGCCCGCCAAACGTGGCTGTGTTTTTGCAGGTTCTCTGCTTCTGCCCTGGCTCGCATTGCTGATAAATGATGTGAAAATCAATTAAAATAAATTACCAGACAGTGTAGTGGAGTGCGATGGGCGTCAGCTCCAGTTCCAGATCCAGAGAGAGAAATGTCAACTTGGCCAGCCAAGTGCGAAGCAAACATGCAGCCAGGGAGGCAGGCAGGGAGAAGTTTATGCGATATTTACAGTGATACATATCGGTAAGGCAGAGCCTATTACTGCTTGCCTCAAGAATGTACCAAGCTGATATCGAATCTGATCATATTACATCTCACTCAGTTAATTCGTTTAAATCTAAAATAAAATGTTTTATCAACATATTTTATATTTTGCCCCCAAATTTCCTCTATAGTTTGCATAAAGTTCTGTATTCTTAAGGGATTCAGTTCAAAAGAATTTTTTACTTTTTGCACTTCGTGGCTTAAACTGGGATGCAAACCTTAGGTTGCCATCTTATTCTAGTAGACTTCTCCTAATTAACCTACCTTCCTTAGCAAACCGCAGGACGATGCTAGGCATTATTTTTATGTATAACCTGATCCGTGGTGACGTGGAAAGCACCGATCTTTTGGGGCAGTTGAATTTCCACGTACCATGTAGAAACACAAGATCCTACTTGCCTTTAGTTTTACACCATTGTAGAACCTCGTATGAAATGCATGAACCCTTTAGAGTACTATGTGCAAATTATAATGATTTGTACAAAATAACCTCATCTGTAGATAGCCTTCCTAAACTAA
>VNKF01012159.1:0-29496 GCA_008044355.1 Drosophila lacteicornis
TTGATACTATCTAGAGTAAATATTACTTAAAGCTCACTTTATCTATAAAAATCTACTATCCTTCAAAAATGAAAAATAAAATCTTTCCATCCTTTACATGATATTTATTATTCAAAAATCATTATGTTGATACTATCTAAAGTAAATATTACTTAAAGCTCACATTTGTATAAAAGACTTTCTTTCAAAAATGAAAAATTAAATCTATCCTTCCTTTACGTCATATTTATTATTCAAAAATCATTATGTTGATACTATCTAGAGTAAATATTACTTAAAGCTCACTTTATCTATAAAAATCTACTATCCTTCAAAAATCAATAAATAATAAACAAAGCTATTGTCTAATTTTATTTCTCCAACTCCCATTATCAATTTTATTCCCTTTCTATAGATATCCACCTTCCCGAATCTTGCTCCATTGTGTCCGACATTAACCACTAATGAAACATGAACAAGAAAGCGATCCCCGGGCAGGGCTTTTGTCCCGGGGAACCCCATTCGAGTCGAAGCACTTAACTTTCCTTGTAATCAGCCGGCATTGGACACAAGTCCGTCCGTTCTCCCAGCTTCAATTTAAAGTTTTTCCCCGAACGAATCGCACAAGGCCGCCCATGGGAGTTGCCGTTGCCCAGAAGTGGGACCGAAAATGATGACTTAATATACGGAAATCACGAAAACTGATGGATTCCTCTGGGGTGTTTTTTACTTGACACGAGCACGGCGCTGTCCTTGCCTTTGTCCTTGTCCTCCTGAACGTTCTGCCCTGACCCTTGGTCCTGTTGTGTGTCCTGTTGCGACAATTTCACGCTTCTCGGACGCGGCCGCTGACAAGCTGACAGCTGCCACTTGAGCGATGGCGTTTATTAGTTATTAAAGGGCGTGATTTATGCCCGCGGCCAAGTGCACCGTGGAAGCCATCCCCATCCCCGTCCAGCTCCTCATCCATCCCCTGCAATTGGCCTGCACTTTGGCGGCGTAATAAGGTCGCCGTCTCTACGGGAAAATCGCGCCCTGGAACCGGACATCTGCGGTTCTTGTTCCACGACGACATGGATTGGAGTTCGGGGTACAGGGAGCTGGCACCTCCTCTTACTTAAAGGGGTATTAATGGAGTTAAGCAGAAATAAATTATGGAAATCAAGGCTTCTTTGGACTAATAGGAAAAGGATATACAAGGTTCCCTTTTCAGAGTTGAGTAACACCCTGAACGGCCTCTAAAGAGCTTCCAAACATTTTTAATACTTTAAAAGGCACATATTTTGATTCTTTAAAACATACTGTTTAATTTTTAATTATAGTTATAATCTAACTAATTAAAAAACTAAAATAGAGAGCCCACCCTCACTGACACCTTTTCCAAGTCACAGCTCTAAAAATCGGAGATCCCGCCGGGGTGCCCGTGTTGATACACATGTAAAACTGATTGATAACAGTTCATTGTTTGTCCAATTTCTCGCATTTCGGGAAACTATAATTGCCAAACTGTAGAGTCGCGTAAAGCAACCCCTGCGGAGGAACGAACCCTTGTCTCCCCAGTCAGTCCATTTGACTTTGTCCAAATTGAGCTGCCTACTGTGCGCCGCTGTTTGTTTATACTTATTTCATTTTCACACCCCCTTGCGGGTCTTCCTGGCCATCTTCCACCAGAGCCACCCCTTCATCCGCAGCCTCATCATCATCCTCATCATCGTCGTCATCCGTTTGAGCCCGGGAATCGGTCTCAGGTTACTTTGTTTTCCTTGGCCTCCATTGTTTGTTTTCGTTTCCGTTTCACTTTTCGCTAGGTTTGTTTGTCATTTTGAAAAATGCGTTTTACAGTATTTCTTTTTTTTTTTCAAAATTCAATTGTGGACTGCCGCAGCCCGCTGGAAATAAAAAATAAAAACACCCCTTCAAAGGTATCTGCCTTATCCATCCGCCTCAACTCCCCCTGCGGCTAATAACGTTCTCGTCAGTTCCGGCAACTCAGTCCTGGAAGTCCTCACCCCTTCATTCTTCATGAATCCCGGCTTCTGCTTGTGCTTTTTGGTACCGACACCAAATTATGGTTGGGAATTTTAAAGCAAATTTGTTTGGCAGCGTTTTAAGGCCAGCGGGAAGTCCCCCATAAGGTGCGATAATATATTTGCTATTTTTACGGAAAAGATATCATTAAAACCCTAAGAGATTATTCTAATGAATGTGAAATGTAAGTGTTAATTTAAAAAAATATATATATACAGCCTGCTCAAGCCCTGACTAAGTACTAATGTTAAGTAGAAAAACCTCACAGCGTCAATTTAATAAAGTAAAATTAAAGTGAAACTTAGCAAAATAAAATTCTTAAAAATCTAATAGAAAAATCCAAGGTCTGCAAACTTCCTCAGAAGGGACTACCATTCCGATAGCAATCTTCCTTCATTCCCAGCCAAGCTAAATCAATTCCAATCGCAAATAAACCCCTAGGTGGGAACACTGAACCTGGTGCTGTCGCTAATCCTGTGACACATAATCCCGCACGCGCTCCGGGATCTCCGCCGCCGAACTTACCCCGTTCTGTTTGCTCTTCTCTCGAGGAGAGCTGGAGCAGAGTCGGTGGCAGTTGCGCTCCATTTGTCATCTTCATAATGGGCGCGGAGTCAGCCAGTGGAGCGTGTCATCGTCGCCATATCTCACGGATTACCAAACGAGACGGAGGCGCGGCCAAGGGCACGTGTCTGGTGGGAGGAAGAGCGGGAATTAGTGATCACTATCGGACGGAACACGGATATTTATGTTCACCTAAGACGGGGCATTAGCCAGAGGTCTTCCTTCCGAGGTCTAATGACACGTAAACCAAGTCGTTAAAGGTTGCCCCGGGTTCCCTTCCTCCTTAGAATCATCAGGGAAACGGATCTAGAGCTGGCAATCTGACACTGAGCCGCAAAGTTCAGCCCAGGGATTAATTGTAAAATTTACGTTTATTTCGCTTTAAAAGAACTCATATTTTAGTTATTCAAATCTTTATGAAGGACAAACCCATTTCTAAATGGTACATAAATCCTAATAAAAATGTTACTTACCATTTGATTAAATTTTAAATGTTATCTGTCAGATAAAAGGTACTTGCAAACATTTATTGTCAAGTGTAATTTATGCAAAGGGCCTGCATGGATCTGGGAACTGGACTTCTCCGAGCTCCAAAGTGGGGATGACTTGCCGCCGGCTGCTGTCAGTTCTCATTAGGGGCCAGCCGAGCCGAATTGATTGATTTATTTTGGCAATTATGTGCATTCGATTAAAAGTTGAACTCGCAGTCACGCGGCGCTCGCTAATAATATGCAGAGACCTCGACTCCTCGTCTAGCGAAGAAAAAACAACATAAATCCCCAGAAATATCCCATGGAGCTGGGGGATTACATGGGCCCCGAATTGAAAACCAATTGCGATGGGAATGAAAAATCGCGCCAACAACAGCCCAGCGGGCGGGAATGGGGCCGGGCAGGAGCAGGAGCAGCCCAGGACCTTTAGAGCGGGAATGCGATGGCATGTGGCCTGTTTACAATGTCGCTCGACTTGGACAAGGGGATTTCTTTGTTTTGGTTTGGTTTTAATTTTGAGCAACGAATAAATTAAATCAACCGACAGTCGAAATAATTGCCGGAAATTGGTGACGTTGTGGAAATTTCTTCTCTGCCATCCGGAGTGGGGGCTTGAGTCCGGTGCTTAATAAGATTATGCGTGACCCGACGAGCAGGGCTTCCATTAACACGGTCCTTTGGCCGGGCTCAAATTTGAGATTCAAATTGGACGGATGAAGGACATGTTAAGCTTGGCTTTGGATGAGTTTAATTGTCTTAATTTAAATAATAATACAAAAAATATATACTATAAAGAATATTAAAGAGAGACTTAGCTTTAGAAGAGGTTCTCTGATTCTCTCATCTCAGCTTGCAGCTTTTCAATAAATACATTTTCCCCGATCAAAAGCTTAAGCAAACCCTATAAATACGATTTGCACAACTTCGACTTTTAGTTTATTTAAAAGCTTCTAAGAGTACGATATGCAGTGCTAGAAAAAATTAAAACAACCTATAAATTCAGATGATGTTAGCTGAAACAAAAAAATACGATTAAAATTACGTGTATTTGTATTTTTAATAGAACCGATTGCAAATATTGTTTAACAAACAGATTAAAAATCAGCAGAAAGTGAAAACGGGGCAAAGCTAGATTTTCTCAGATTGCAATTCCCTTGTAAAAGCTTTGATAACCTGTATAAACATCATTCCCACCACCGATCGAGGTTTAGTTTCAATCAAAGCTTGCTGAAAGATGATTGTCGGTGCTCGACTATTTTTCCTTATATTCGGGGTATTGCCCGCGTTCTTATCGCGTAAGTTACAGATTTTTAATAAGAATATTGGAATGCTAACGATTGTTTAATTTCGTTACGATATCTGTAGCACATTCGCAAACTAATAATACTAATCTGTGTCTAATAATAGTCACTGAGTGGTGAGTGAGTGAACAAAGCTTGTGTTCATACCTGTGTATTTGTGTAGTACTAATGCTAGCTACATAATATAGGAAATATTGGCAAATAAATATTTCAATAACTTATATCTAAACCTATACAAAATATTTATCTTACAAAGTCAATATTATTTGTACTTTGAATCCTTGTTTGTAGCCTCTCTGGGCCAGGATCTGCCGCAACACTGTGGCAAGCTGCGGGAGACCCAGCTCCACAACGAGAAGCTGATCACCGACCCTGACGAGTACACCTGGATAGGTCGTGTGGGCTACAAAAACCCAAGTTTTCTTGAAACTGAATTCCGATGCCTGGCAGTGCTGATCCACCAACGATATGCGATCCTTCCCGTTCACTGTGTCCTGCCACACGGCAACTTTACACCCGAATTCATCCTTTTCGGGGACTGGCGCGCCAACAAGAACTTCAAGGTGGGCGACTGTCGCCTGGACAGGGGCTTCACCACCTGCTCTCCGCCACCGCAAGCGATAGACATCGAAGAGATTGCGATGCATCCACTGTATGAGGCGCGGCAACACGACTACGACATTGCCCTGGCCAAGATGGTGCGGAACGTGGAGCTCTCGGAGTTCGTGCAGCCGATCTGCCTGCCGCCCGCTAGGGAGATCGAGGGAAACCACATCTCCCGGCGACTGGAGATGGCGGGATTTGCCAGGTTTAATTTTAGGCCGGAGGAGCAGGACGAGAACTACGAGTGGCGGCGGAAGGTGACGAGGCACACGACCAGCCTGGAGTTCTGCATGGCGGCGACCGTAAATATGCGGGTGAACTTCACCCAGAACCACTTGTGTGGCGTTCAGCCTGAGGCGACCGACCTCATGTCCGGAGCACCACTGATGGACGTCGAGGTGGTGGACGGAAAGCCTCGCAACTTCTACCTCGTCGCACTAAACACCTTTGGGAAGCCGTCCTCAAAGTCTGAGCCACTTTCCATAGACGGTTTTATTCGCATCTTGCCGTTTAGGAACTGGATCTTGAAGAACATTGAATAGATGTCGAGCGCAGATCCACTTAATAAAAGTTCACTATAAAAACAAACCCACAATATCCAAAATTTTTTGCTTTAACATTTTGTTTATGAACATATACCCATGCAGCTAAGGAGCTCCCATTTTAATAATGTTTTGGAGTATCATTCACTATAATTATATACTATATAAATAATTCTCTAAGTCTCATATTTCCGTTCTCAGTGCAACCGATTTGCACTGAGTAAAAGCTTTGATAACCTGTATAAACATTATTCTCACCACCGATCGAGGTTTAGTTTCGATCAAAGCTTGCTGGAAGATGATTGTCGGTGCTCGGCTGTTTTTCCTCATTCTCGGGGTATTGCCCACATTCTTATCGCGTAAGTTTCAGATCGGGTGAAGGAAAAGTCAATGAAAATCCGCAATTAATAAGATATTTAGCAATTCTGTTATCATTTTGAAGTGGTTTGATTACATTAATGCATCTCTGACACCCTTGTAAATTAAGGTTACAATTCAGTGACTAATTCTAGTAATTAATTCACTTTATAAAGCTTACACACATTCTGTAATATGAATGATATTAAATCGAGAGATAGATCACTAAACTTTTGAACAAATCTAGTAAAAATAAATGCAATGGGTTCTATTTCTTGATCCTTAAATCCTCTTTGTAGCCACTCAGGGCCAGGAGCTGCCGCAGGAGTGTGGCAAGCTGCGGGAGACCCAGCTGCACAACGAGATGGTGGTCACCGCCCCGGACGAGTACACTTGGATTGGCCGCGTGGGCTACGGGGAGCAGAGTAATCCGGACACCAAATTCTCATGCCTGGCCGTGCTGATCCACCAACGCTACGCGATCCTCCCAGCCCACTGTGTCCTGTTCGACGACAACACCACAGCCGTGTTCATCCTCTTCGGGGACTGGCGCGCCAACCAGAACTACAAGGTGGGTGACTGTCGTCTGGAAAGGGGCTCCACCACATGCTCGCCGCCACCGCAAGCGGTGGACATGGAGCAGATCTCGGTGCACCCACAGTTCGAGTTGGGCAGCCACGACTACGACATCGCCCTGGCCAAGATGGCGCGGAATGTGGAACTCTCGGAGTTCGTGCAGCCGCTCTGCCTGCCGCCCGCTAGGGAGATCGAGGGCAACCACATCTCCCGGCGGCTGGAGATGGCGGGATTCACCCAGGCGCATTCCTGGAACGAGGACCAGATCCGAGACGTGGAGTGGCGGCGGAAGGTGGCGAGGCACACGACCAGCCTGGAGTTCTGCATCTCGCTGACGGAGGCTCTCGGCCGGCTGACCCTTTCCCAGAATCACCTGTGTGGCGTTGAGCTCGAGGCGAACAACCTGATGTCCGGGTCACCGCTAATGGACATCGAGGTGGTCGACGGGAAGCCACGGAACTTCTACCTGGTCGGAATAAACACCTTTGGCACAGTTTCTGGCACTGCATCGCCGATTTTCATAGACGGATTCATGCGCATCTTGCCATTTCGGAACTGGATCTTGAAGAACATTGAATATACTTCGCGGTAGACTATTGTCCATATAAAATATTACTTGAATATTTTCTTAAAATTAAAATTTGAAAATACACAAATGCATTGCAGATTTATTTGATTTAAAAAGTGCTACTCGTAAATATTATTAAAATGTGCAAATCTCAAGTTCTCACCTCAGATTGCTGTTGTTTTCATTGAGAAAATATGTTCCCTGAGCAAAAGCACATTGCATCGAAAAGCTTTGATAACCTGTATAAAAATATTCCCAACACCGAACGAGGTTTAGTTTCAATCAAAGCTTGCTGGAAGATGATTGAAGCTGCTCGCCTGTTATTCCTCATATTCGGGGTTTTACCCACATTCTTATCGCGTAAGTTTGTAGATCGTGTGAATTTATTTAGAGTTTTGGTATTTTTCCAATAGTTTTAATTTCGTTATTGCATATGTGAGATATTCAGAGATATTGACGCTACAAATCAGTGACTAATACTGATGTTAGTGAATAAATTACAAAGCTCGCTTCTCAGTACTGCAAAGTGTGTGAATAAATTAAACAAAGTTCAAATAAAACCAATAAACAGAAAGTTTATAATTAATTTTTCTAGATCGTGACCATTATAAGCAATATTATATAAGTTTAGATCCTTAATAAATCTGTATTCCCTTGCTAGAAACCGAGGGACAAGAGCAACAGCAGTGTGGCAAGCTGCGGGAGAGCCAATTCTACAACCATAAGCTCTTCACAGACCCGAACGAGCACCCCTGGATTGCCCGCTTGTTCCTCGTGGAGCCGGATGAGCCGCACCCGGTATCCGATTGCGTGGCAGTGCTGATCCACCAACGCTACGCCATCGTCACCGCTCGCTGTGCTCTGTTCGAGTATCCCAGCAGCTATCCCAAGCACATACTGTTCGGCGACTGGCGGGCCAACCCCAACACTGAGGCAGGTGACTGTCGCATGTCCAACTACGTCACCCAGTGCTCCCCGCCCCCGCAGGCGGTGGACATCGAGGAGATTGCGGTGCACCCGCTGTTCAATAGTACAAGCCACGACAATGACATCGCCCTGGCCAAGATGGTGCGGAATGTGGAGCTCTCGGACTATGTGCAGCCGCTCTGCCTGCCGCCGGCGCGCGAGGTCGAGGGCAACTACATCGGCCAGCGACTGGAGGTGGCGGGATTCCAGTACCAGCCATCGATCAGAGCGGAGGTGACCGAGGAACGCGAGTGGAGGATCAAGGCGACGAGGCACGCGACCAGCCTGGAGTACTGCAACGCGGTCACCGAGCTGGTCAGGTCACCGCGGGTCAGGTCGGAGTTCACCCAGAACCACCTGTGTACCGTCGGAGTCACGACGAATTTTCTGGAGTCCGGATCACCGCTGATGGACTTTGAGTTGGTGGACGGAAAGCCGCGAAACTACTTCCTCGTTGGGATAAAATCATTCGGAACGATTGGGGGCAGTAAGTCGTGGACTTTCATTGACGGATTCATGCGCATTTTGCCATTCAGAGACTGGATCTTGAGGAACATCGAATAAACGGAGCCAAAAAATCGAATTTAATCTAAATTAATTTGTGATTATATTTTATCCTTTTTCCTTTCCGAAATACATCAGAACCATGGGTAAATGCCAGGTGTGACTGCCATCCTTATGACTAGCAATTAGTAATAAATCTGCGGTGTATGGAAGAGCGATAGACCATTTCGGAAATTTATTTGCCGAACTGCAGGCATTTGTCTTGAGTATCCCGCCTGTCCGGGATAAATCAAAACTTTCCTTGCCATAAATAAAAGAATGGCTAATAATTACAGCAGTCTCCGATGGCCGGGCCCTGTCCATATATGTATGTCCTTCGTTGCTCCTCCCCCGGAAGGAAGAAATGTAAATGAGTCTCCAGCGACTAATAAATTCCCAATTACACATGGACTTGGCCCTGGCCAGGGACGGCGGACGTCTGATGGCCAGCACACCGAAGGTCCACTCATAAAACTATGCAGGCACACCCTCTCCCTCTTCCCTCGTCCTGCCACCCCCACTCGTGCCGTACCAGCAATAAACTAAAAAGCATAAATTTCTGAAAACGACAAATTCATGCACTTGGCAAATTCGGGGGAGAGGAAGAAAAAATGGAAAATCAAACGGAAAACACGGAAAATTACAATTACGTGCGCTTACCCGGAGAGGTGAGTGGGGTGAATCCAGGGGGAGGGTCACGACGGAGCACTCAATGTCCAATTACGGGTGACGACGACGGCGAGGCCGGCAAATGCCGACATCTGTGACCCCGTGCGAGATGGAGATGCGTGAATGCCCTACGGCAATCGCATTTGTTCCGACTGCCTCCTCCTCATCGTCCTCGTCTAATGCACGAGATGGATGTCACCGATATCGGAATCGGCAGGAGAGGATGCAGCTGATGTCATTAAGTAAATATGATGCCTCGGGTCAGCAGGACATCGATAAGGATCGGGCTTCAAGCATATGGAAGATTAGGCCATTCATTTAAGCAGAAAAGTTACAAGATTTTGGAAAATTAAGCTGCTAGTTCTAGAATTAAAATCAAATCAATGGAATTAATTTTCTATATCTTAAAATAATTATGGTACTTTTACAAATGTTTAACCTCTATTTGTACATTCCTGATTTAATGGTTAGACTTCTCTTTAAATTATATTTACCAAGAATTCTTATATATTTCCTAATGAATTTTTTAAACAAGCTTAACGATTTAAATTCTGTGGAAATACCATACTATATCTTTGGAAATTGTGTAAATGACAACATTTGTCATTTCATAATTTTATTTTGTTAACAAAAACTCTCAGAGAAAATATCTTGTTTAGAAAACTTTTAAAATAATCTTGAAAATAGCTTCGAAACTGAAGGGGAATGCCTAGTAAAGTGCGTGAACGTCAATCCGGTGCCTCGATATAATTATAATAACTATTATTACAATGGTCTGCGATCTTAGACCTCAATTTAATTAATTTTCATTTTATGAGGAACAGAAATCTGATCCGTCGAAGATTTTAATTAAATTATGCTGAAATAGAGTTGTTCATAGTAAATAATTTTAAAATAAACTTTTTGTATGAAAAAAATAGTAAAATGTATTTATTATGTATTCGAAAATAATATTTTCTGTCATTAAAATTTGAATGTGTAATAGATATTTTCAATTTAACATCATACATCAAAATATATAAATATCAAAATATAATAAATTTAAAAACTATGCCAAGCACTGTAAAATTTTCTAGAAATTTATAGAATACATCTAATAGTGTAAATAATCCCAAAATATCATCATATCATGCCCCCTTTCGGACCAATTACCATTTACTTAGAGTTGCTAACCAGTTCCCACCAAAGTCTGGCTCTCGTTAAAATTCCTGCGAAATCAGTGCGAAATGAAACGAACACGAAATGGGGCAAAAAAAAAGAGAAAAATAAATATTTCGTATCCTTGCTTACATATGTTTTACGATTCTCGTGATTGTGTGTGTGTGTTTATGCGAGTGTGGGGCTTCCCCGCTCAGCTCATTTGGTTGGGGTAACCCCCCGCCTGTCGTTGATGTTATTCGTTTTTATGCCTTTTTGCATACTTTATATATATATTTGTGCAAAATTTATGTGCGCTATTGTTTTTATGGCATGCACCCATTTCGCCCCCAAGTGCCATATATATGTACGTATGCCCCTCGTCCTGGAAGAAGGCCGAATGTTATCCTTGTTCGAAAGGCATTTTAATGCCGGCTCGGGGTTGGGTGCAAAATGGAATGGCATAGGGATTGGGATTGGAAGTGGAGCCCTGTGTGGTGGTTGGGTGGCTGTTCTGGCACTTTTCTGCAAATTATGGCACATGCGGCGACGTCGGGCATTATGCCTGATCCTTTTGCCTTTGATATGGCACACAAAGTATGTATGTATATATGTATATACAAATGCGTATTTCTGTCCATATGTAAATCCGAATGTGCCGGAGCTCTGCCACTTAAGCTGCTTATGTGGCAAATACATAAAATAAAAATAAAATGGAAAGCACAAGTAGCAACAGAGACAGAGAGAGAGAGAGAAAGAGCGGAAAATCCTCGCATAACGAGCATTTCCCTCAGCCATATTTGTGTTATTTTATTATCATTTTTCTTCGACGTTCTTGTCGTTGGGGAAGCTTTTTCCACAAAATGGCGACATCTACTTACCCGTATTTATTAAAACTAATATAAATTTATTCATTTAAGAGACAATATATGATACGTTTTTAGAATAACCATAAAATAACTTAAGCCTCATTAGTTTATGGTTATTATTTTATTTAAATAACATCTCTCAAAAGGTCTTACAGAATTTAAGCCTGAAACTTGTTAGTAGATCTAGAACCCACTTTCCACCTCTTTCTAAGACTCATTCGGATCGAAAGTATATAATTCCTATATCTCTTTATATTTTCTTTCTGTGCCTGCATCTGCTCCCTCGACTTGTGCCGCCTATTTTCTTTCAGATGTGGATACTTACTTTTATATCTGTCAGATATGAGTTGCCATAAACTGTACGTGCTGGTGCAGGGGGCTTATGTGTATCTGGGTATCTGGATAAATGTATATATGTGCCACTGATACGAATCCAATTTCTCAGCGGCAACAATAAAATACTCTGCACACAGCCTTCAGGGGGGGCGGAGCTGAAGCTGAATCTGAGGCTGTAACCGAATACGAATCTGAGGCTTCTGAGCTGAGCCTGAGATGACGATAAGCGAAAATGGCGAACCGCCTTATGACGCGACTTAACGGGATTCCCCGCGCCCTGATTATGGCCATAAATACGAGCCACCGCCCGCCCCGCCCACTACACATGCGAGGAAAATTTAAATAAACTGATAAACGAATCCGCACTAAGCCCCGGCCAACGTTGATGGCTGTTTCGGCTGATGTTTTCCAAAAGATTCAACTGCCGAGCGGCAGAAGATACTCGTAAGGCAAGAAATAACACTAAGATAGGGAGATTCGATCATGGAATACCCGGTACTTGCTAGGTTTGTTTCAAATCCATTTAATATTTTTATTATTTATGAAAAAAGAAATGGAAAAAATGTATATTTTCTCAGCTTAGAGTATGTAGAAGCTAAGAAAAGCGTGAAAGCTTCTCTCTTTTATAAATTGAAAAAAAAAAACAATATACCCATCAAAACTTAGTAAATACCCTGTGCTAAAATGAAGACAGGCAGACTGCTTTAATTAAAGCCAAAAGCCAAAAGCCAGCAAAGTTTGCGATGCAATGGTGGCTGCGTTGGAAGCAGACCATATCGGAGGACCTGGTCGCGAAGTCGCTTGTTTATGACCCGCAGCGGTCGCAGCGATCAGATACAGTATCTTCACCTGACACTGCGACTGGGTCCGCCCGATCCTGCTGGCCGCTGGTCGCTGGCCTGTGGTGGTGACAATTTATGACATACAACCTGGCCGCCGAACAGGAACCACTCCAGCTCCTGCCGAGCAATGGATGCCAGCAGTAGCCGCTGGCCAATGGCCGGCGAGCTTATGAAAATCATAAACATTGAACGGCGGCGGACGGTGACATCCGAGCAACGAATATGCATTTTAATAAAATATCCTAAAAGCCACATAAATCACATCCGACCGGGAGCATCGCGTGCCTTCTCCAGTGGAGTTTATCTGCCGGCAGTCAGCTTAATGGGTTTACCAGCGTCATGGAGCTGCTCCATATCTGCCTCTTCGTGCCTTGCATTGTTTCCTCCATTTAAGTTTACTAAACTTTAAGTCAGGAGGAGGTCACTAGCTTTATTTAGAGATTAGGAATACATTTTACTTTTGTTTTATTGATTTTTTATGAGTTTAGGATATTTATAATGTTAATTTAAAGGATTTTTATGGAAGAAAGTTAATGAAAATAATTTAAAACAGCAAACCAAGAAAACAAGATTTAAATCATATAATTTCATGACTTGTACCATTCCCTTGTTAAATATAAAAGTCGTAGTAGTGGCCTTGAGCATTTCAAGAATTATTTAATCTATGCTTTAATGGCTCCAGGCCCCATCAAGTGTCAACTGTCAAAATATTCAAAAACCGACACTTTTCGTCTAGACTTGGACAGCCGCAGGCTCACTTGGTCATACTTCTCGGCCAATTATCAATATATCTGAGCAGGAACTGGAGCAGGTTCCTGGCAGGATCCCAAACTGGAGCAGCTATAATTATGACATATGACGGCACCGAAGAGCCAGGACCATCGACCCATGTCAAAAAGTCCCCGTACACACGAGCATAATTTGGAACGGATCGGAGACGTGGACGAGGGTCTTAGGTTCGTGGAATAATGATGCTGGACTCTTGACACATTTGAGTGCTAATTTTAAAAGTCTCGCACATGACCATGACCAACCAGGGAAGCAACGATTATGGGCAGCAGGGAAGAGGTGTTAAGAAGCCACCCGATTTCTGGGAGGATCATTAACCTGGCAGGAGGGAAAAAAGGATAAGAAAGGGCAAAAACTAAAAATGTGTTGCATTAAATATGTAAATAAATAATAAGCCTTTCAAAAAATAAAAAATAATTTTGGATCAATTTCAGTTTAAAATCAAGGTGCGAAACTCGACTAATCATCTATCTGGGAGGGAGATAGAAGGTTGCAACTTTATTGTCTTATAACTTCGATGTTTATAATCCGATTTTACTCAAATTTTTGGAAAACATCCTTACAATGTATTTATAAACAATTTATTTACTTTTTACTGAATTCGTGACTTTATTTTTGTAATATATATAAATACATTTTTAGAAATACATCCATCTCACGCAACAAAGTTTTTTTTTCCGAGTGTGTAATAATCCAAATGAAAAGTAAATACCAAAAATGAGACCATAATCAACATGGCACATTGTATACATTGTGTGCCCGCCCCCGTTGCTATCCGCCATCCCTTGGAAACGTCGCCCAGACAGACATTTAACGATAACACCCAAAGATATCAAAATCGAAATATCGTTAGACGGTCCCGCGCAAAATGCTTGACAAGCATAACAAACACAGAGAAGTACATGGGTCCTGGGAACGAGTCCTGGGTCCTGGCTTTTATGATGCCACCACCCACCGCCCGCCGCCCACTGCGACGCATTCAACATGGCGTCGGTTTCTGTTTCTGTTTCTGTTTCGGTCTCGACTTTCCTTTCGCTGGCTGTGGCGGGGGATTCCCCTTAACTCGGTTTGTGTGCGATATAAACGAAGTTTACCAAATAAATAAAAGCACTCCCCCCTGGCCCCTTAGCCCCTCGTTCAGCGATTGGGTTGCAATATATCGCGTACGTGCTGGCATGCCATAAATATGTGGCCCATGTAGATGCGAGGCAACAAAAATTATATTTCTGTTTGTGTTTGCAACAATTTATTTTTTTTCACCCGCCTCCCGCCTCTCGCTCGAGGGCCACGCCCACGAAAACATTTTTCCAGCTCAACTCGCTGAGCAATCGATGGCGATGAGGAGGGAGACAAAGAAGGAGCCCTCGACACCGAGACATTGAAGGAGGGTAATGCTCTTCCTCATCTTATTAGATATATGTAGTTTATATATATTTGAGAACTTCAACTAAGGAATAAACTTGAAACAGAAACCGCAGATTTTAGAGAAGCCACAAGAAGGAGTTGGCCCATATCCTTCCATATTTGAGTTGCATTCAGGTGCATGCATACTAAGGACTCTCAAATCTGTCCTTACACTCAAATATGTGCACACAAAGATGGGCATTCAACGCTGAATAAAGGAGAAGAAAGGACTACTAATATGGAAAACAATTGTACTTTATTTTACTGAATCTTACTGCACTTAAGAAAAATATTGTAAAATTGTATTGTGCAAAAATTGAATTGGGAATATAGTACAAGGACATTTAAGACTTGTTTCTCTTTTTAAATTTAAATGAATTTAAAGAAAACTAATATTTAATTAAAATTAAACCTTTAAATCATAAGTATGGAATGGAAATATGGAAATCTGTAGTTAGAAGACTAGGTTAAACGTAAACTATTTTAAAATAATTATAAATTTTAGATACTCCCTTCTCTTATGAAAATCAGTAAAATCCTCACTGTTAAGCAGGGCGACCTGCACTCAAGAGCAGCAGCTCCAAGGAAAACAAAGAAACTTTTGGAGGGAAAAGCAAATGGAGGCAACAAAAAAAAAAAAAATCTGGGCACAAGCAACAAGCCAACAAATTTAAAATGTGAAAACTTTGCAAGTAGTTGAAAGTTGGCAGGAGGCGAACGACGAACCGCAGCAGCCGCCAGAGACAGAGAGCATTTCTGGAGATGGAAGAAAATGGGGGAAATTCTTTGTCTGCCCCTCAGCGTAGAAGGGTGCAGGTGCAAACAGGAAGGCCCCGGATACGGGCAGATACGGATTCGAATACGGGGTTACGGATACGGATACGGGACTCGATGATTTGATGTAGCTGAAAATTTGCCGCTGCTGAGATTTTCTTTGTGGTTTTCGACTTCTTTTGATATGCGAAGAGCAGAGCATTTTCCAACCACTCCAGAGGAGTGTGCCAGTGCCTGTCATTTGCCAATTCAACTAAAAACTTCAAAGAACTGAAAGCGCAGAGTTTGGGACGGGGGAATCCCCGAGGTCCGTCGCCATTTTGGAAGGAGCTGCCTGCTCACGCCCACACAAGGAGTAGCAACCACAAGTCCAAGCAGGAAGTAGTGGGTGTTATGAAATATGACGAGATATGAACTCATATTCCACCCTTGGAGAGCCTGTCCTGCTTTTGCGCAATCGTGATTTTTGTAGAGAAAAAATATTACCAAGACTGGTGGTCAACCATTCGGTTTTCCATATCAAAATGGCTCCAGTCTGTGGAAATTGTTGGAAAAAAAATTATTTAAGTAAATTAAGAGAACTTCTTATATTCCTATACCTTAATTTTGATGTCAGGAATTTAATAAACGATTTATTTTTAAAAGTAGCCTTGTAATCTTTGACTTTCTTACCTTATTAAAACCTATTTACTTCTATATTCAATTAGATATAAATGAGTAAACATATATTATTACTGAGACGACAACCAGAATTTAGCTTTCTTCCCTGCCCTACCGTGTTCGCTGGGCTCGAAGCCAACAACCACAAGGCACTTGGCCAGAAATGCCAATCAAACTGGCGCTGGCCAAATATTATCACAACAAGGCCGCAGAACAATGTGGAGGCCATCAATCAAACCATGGCGCTCCTTAGTCGTCAGCCAAACCAATCATCCGTGTGTCCATCCATCCAGATCCGGGTCCTGGCCATCCAATCATCCAATCGCTCAGGCGTATCGCAAGAACAACAACAATTTTCCAATTAAGCGACCAAAAATTTGAGCATATGATGATTATTGACGATAAGAGTCAGACATGGGCTATGGGCGAGCTCCCAGCCGCCCCAGGAATCCCACTTGGTCAGCCGAAATGTGCAAATAAATCGCACAATTGTCCGTCCGCCTGCGTCCGCTCGTCCTTTTCGTTACGTTTCGGACGAGGACGAGGGGATTCGGCGCTATCTGCGAGCATCGAAACTAAAAGTTTAGCTGCGGCCACGCCAAACCAAAACAAAGAAACTTTCATTTCCAATTTTCTTGATGTATTAAATTATTTACACCCTCTTGAGCAGAGAATTCGTGTGCGTGGCGCACTCATATGTGCGGCTATAGGTATAGATACATAGAGAAGTATATAGCTTAATGTTCACATCGTCTTAAGCAAAGATAACTTTGTTAAAAAAAAGCTTAAAGTATGTAATTTAAAATAAATTTCTTTAAGAAATGTAATAGGAGGAAAGAGAGTTCTTATTTAGAACAAAATCATGATTTCTAACTAAAAATGCTTAAATAAAAAAGCAGGCAATTGACATAAATATAAATCTAGTTGTTGCCGAGGGTGCACCTTAAATTCCCAAGTAGGAATTCGGTGACACGTTAGTATATGCCGCCCAAATGTTAAGTCTGCTATAAATATAGTCGAGTCTCGATTTATGCGGAATTAAAAACGCGTTTAAAATAAAAAATTAATAATAATTTGTAACTAACAATGCAATAATATAAAAAAAGCAGGCAATTGACATAAATATAAATCTAGTTGTTGTACAGGATGCACCTAAAATTCCCAAGTAGGAATTCGGTGACACGTTAGTATATGCCGCCCAAATGTTAAGTCGGCTATAAATATAGTCGAGTCTCGATTTATGCGGAATTAAAAAGGCGTTTAAAATAAAATATTAATAATAATTTGTAACTAACAATGCAATAATATAAAAAAGGAAAAATTACATTATTATAATACAAGTTGTTTGCCCAGGGTGTTATAAAATAGAAATTCCCAATGTTAAGTCTGCTATAATTATAGTCGAGTTGCGATTTATGTAAAATTAAATCAACCCACGAGACCTCTTGCTGTGCCACGCTCATAAAAAAATTAAATAAATAAAAATACTTATTGCTCTTATACTATTTATAATTATTTTTCCATTTCGCCAATTCTTAAACGCAAAACCTTACCGCTTGTTGCCTAATGAGATCGTTTAGCCCGATCTTCATGGAAATGATAACCAGATGAAAGTGTCTGTCACTTTTCCCTGCAACTCGATCCACACAACACAAGTGTCAACCGTTGGGCATCTCTTCAAAAGCGAATTAATTGGGGATGGCGGAGGCGTAGCCAAGGGGATGGGTGCTGTTAATTTTCACAGTTGGTGCGCAGAAAAGAAAATCTACTCGTAACGGTATCCAACTCAATTTCACCCAGTGGGCCAGTGAGCCAAATGTTCAACGATCATCGCACGGCATCGACGGGGAATATACCCCGACGCCGCCCCGAAGCCGATGCAATTTATGATAACCAATTTGCGGACTACACATCCATTGGCACAAGAGCGATATATTATGCCAGCAGCACCGACTTGAAGTCAGTAGCCGTTGGGCTTAATCACTCTGCTGCACGCATCGTTAAGATCATTAGCCATTACCAGCCAATCTGTGTGAGTGTTTGATGTGTGTGGAGCGGTTGTTGCCTCCCCGAGGAGATCTGCTACTTTTTGGAGGCACTTAATAACCATATTTACACTTACAGTCTCCTCTCTCTGTTTGAATAGCCATTGTTCTCGTACTTTAACTCAAAACTGGGTGTTTTAAGCGAGTTATGGGCAGTTCTAGTGATCTAGTGATCGCCTTTTCAAGTTTCTCTTCTTTTCTTGGGTAGGTAACACTGTTCTTACGTGAATTTATCTAAGACTTACGTGCAAGGGTACTGGGAGAATAAATATGGGTTTCCCTTACAAAGTTAATACTTAATTACCCTTCGCAGCAGATAAAATTATATAAAATCAAGTAAGAAAGCAACAGTAAAATCTGATTCACTATGAGATACCCGGGACTCCAAAATGTTGGCATTGAATTTAAGGAAGCATCTTTCCAAGACTCTCAGAAGCGATTACTCTGGTTGACTTAAAAAATAAAAGTTCTAAAAAATAAATAAAATATAATATATAAGAAATTTTATTTTAGATCGCCCCAGTTGGAACCAAGGTTCGAGACTTGACTAATCATTTGAGATAAGTGCGAGTGCGAGCGGGGTGGAGACAAAAGGATTCAACTTTATTGTCTAATAACGGTCATGTTTCTTATCCGATTATAATAAAATTTTAAAACTACGTCTCTTCAAATAAATATTGGTATCAAACAGTAACATAATTTGAATGCTTAAAAAACAAAGAAAATAATATTGTTGGTCAAAATTGTCCCTACAACTATAAAGTTAGATAAAGAAAAACCATATAAAAGTTTTAAAAATAACCGAAATAGAAAAGGTTATTATTTTAAATCGCACCAATGTGAAACCACGGTTCGAAACTCGACTAACACCCATAAGTAAATACGAGTGCGAGCGAAACAAAGATAAAAGGTTGCCACCTTATTGTTTAACAGCCATGCTTAGCATCCAAATAAACTCAAATTTGCAAATGACCTTAAATGTATGTAGAATAATGTTAATCCTTAAAAAACAAAGAAATTAATATTTTTTGTCAAAATTATAAAGCTACATAAGCTACGTAAGCCCAACCCTCGAGCTTTTTAAACTTTATGCATAGAAATCAATGGAAATAAAGCAATCCGAAGGGTTCAAGGACCGAGTGAATCGTAGGACAAACCATTGGTAACAATTATTTAATTGAAGTTATTGAAAAGGCACCACTGATGAGGGTAATTACAATACCCCGATGAGATACAAACTGTTTATAGAAATCGAAAAGTGCCAGCACCCCGCAGACGCCAAAGATGATCGCGAGACCGGAGCATCATTGGGCATCCATCCGTGGTTGGGTAACGAAAACATGTCAGCGCACAGAATACATATAGCCAATGGTAATTGCCCTCCTCCTAGCAGCTGCCGATTCATCTCCATCTCTCTAGCCATATCGCCAGGCCCAAGATCCGTCTGCATCCCATTGAGCACGCCAGTTCTTTCCGTCTGAGTGCCTCGCAGTCTCGGGACGCAATTTATAAAAGCTCTGGCCGCCCAGCGATTTCGCTGCAGTAGCATCCAAAGATCGCCGACGACTGGCTGTGGATATACGATAGCAGAGATCAGTTGCGCGGACTCAGGCAGGACACTGGATAGCCGGATAGACCACATCAACCCACAACTACAAGACGATGAAGCGACTCGAGTGGCTGCTGCTGCTGGCGTTGGTGGCCTCCGTCTCATCGGCAGTGGCTCCGCGGAGGCGACGCCACAGTACGGCGGAGACACCCTCCTCCAGCCTCAGTGACTGGGGCTGGGATCTGGGGCCGGAAATGGCGCTCGTGAGAAGGGTCTATGACGACTGCCAGGACAAGAACGACTTTATAGGTTGCCTCAAGCAGAAGGCGCTCCATGCACTCTCCCGCGCCTTGGATCAGGATTCCATTAAGATCGTGGACGGCCTGGTGCTGGAGAAGTCAAACCAGACCGAGCCGGACAGTGTCCTGACCTCCCTGACGGATGCCCGGCAGTTTGGCGGCCTTTCACCTATCGACCGAGCCCTACTCTCCAAGGCGGACAAGCTCATACGGACGCACACGCTCAAAATCGACATGGACGGCGGGGGTAGCGATGCGGTTGTGGGACGTGGTCACGAGCACAGCCACAAGAAGAAGAAGCACAAGGAGGGGGGACACATCAAGTACGTGGTGGCAGCCTTGCTGACCGCCGCCGGAATAGCCGGTCCCTTGGGCCTGAAGGCTCTCGCGACAATCGCCGGCAAGGCGCTGGTCATCAGCAAGGTGGCTCTGACCATTGCCGGGATCATAGCGCTGAAGAAGCTCTTCTCGACCGACGGCACCGAGGAGCACAGCTTCCAGGTGCATGCCGGCGATCACAACAGGTGAGTCTGAGGGAGATTCTTAAATTTGAAATGGGATTTCTGTAATTTGGGGGCCCTAACCCACCCAAGACTGGGATAAATACAACTTATGGGTTTTCTCCTTGCAGGCGTAACACCTATGTGATCCGGCCGGTGTCCAAGACGAGCGCTGGGGCAGCACAAGTCGGTACCGTGGGCGTAACAGCCGCCGGTGGCAGCTCTTCCGTGGATCCATACCGCTACTACTACGAGTACCACCAGCAGTAACGCGTATCCGCCGTAGCCGTACCCGGGCGTG
The DNA here is from genome assembly GCA_008044355.1 of Drosophila lacteicornis. Taxonomy (NCBI): domain Eukaryota; kingdom Metazoa; phylum Arthropoda; class Insecta; order Diptera; family Drosophilidae; genus Drosophila; species Drosophila lacteicornis. The sequence goes on from VNKF01012159.1 coordinate 20,693, forward strand.
TCCGGGCGGGTGTCTGGAGAATTCTCCGCCGTTAATCGGCGGAGTCCTGAAGCAGCTAGGCTACCAAAGAACCGATCCACAACCAGTGCGGGGCCCAAGTGCAGCCCCGACAGCCGCCTGGCAGCAGCCGTTCGTTCACCTTTATGTAGCTCTTAAGACATAGGCTAATCCATATTGAAGTTGGGCCTGACGCCGAGAAATATAACATAAACAATAAACTTATATTGACGTGATTAAGTATTTTTTCTTCGGGAGAAATAAAACAAAATATATCCTGTTTAAACATCTTGAGGAGATTACAAAATTCTCTGCGACACTGGAATGTAGATTAATCGGAATCATCCGATATAACGTAGCTGGCTCCATTACGAGAGCCTCGGACGTTGCTTAAGAGAGTTGCTTGCCTTCCCGAAGAGCGCTGTTTGAGAAAATCAAGGTAAAGTTACTCAGCTAGAAACTTATTTTGGAGAGCCTGTTCCACTGCAACATATTTTCGAAAATTGTTCGAAAATTCAAGGAATCATTAATATCCATGTTTGGAGCTTTGAAATCTTGTTTATCTTGTTAAGAAAAATCGGGTGTTTATATTCCGCAACCGCAAAGCAGAAATATGTTCCTGCCACAGCTTAGGGATCATCGCATTTTGCAGTGGCGACCACGAAATGGATCTGGGTCTAGTTTCATTCAACTTTTTGTCAAAAATGTTCATAATTTAAAAAAACAATAAGAATTTAAGGAAGGGTTAGAAGGTTTAGGGAACTGTACCAAGTAGAGTCTTACAAGAAGCTGGAGAGAAAGGGGGCGTCTAGGAAGAGACGATGCCAACTATGATCGTTCTGAAGTGTAATAGCCAGTTCATTCAACAGATCGCTAAACGAAATATGTACATATTAAATGCTAATTAGTTTAACAACATGAAGAAAGTCATTAATTGTTTCCATATTATTTCCGGAAGCGAGCAATCAATTTCATTTGTTCGAAAAAGCGACTTTTCTCATTTTTGTCACCACTAGATTCCCATACCTTATACACAGGGAAAAAGTTACTTTTAGGCCAAAAAGCGGAATTGGAAAAAGCAACTGTAGTGGAAACGGGGCCTAACAGAATGTTGCAGTGGAACAGGGCTATTAGGAGAACCTGTTCCCTTACCGAAGCGTTAACAGACACATCCAACTGGGGCTTGCTGCGTGAAGCTGCTGTGGCAGCGGCACGTCCTCGAGCGGCGGCACGTCCACGGCCGCCCCGTCCTCGTCCTGTAGTGGGTGCCGTGGATGTGTTTGGTTCGCTGGCCAAAACAGATGTGAACTTCTCTTCAGGCTTTACTTTGAGTCCCCGAGCATCGAGCATTTTCAGCAGGTCCTCGTGCTTGTGCCGCACCCGGAAACTCTCCAGTTCGTCATCGATATTCTCATCGTTTGGCAGGGTTTCCATTAAATGATCCACTGCCTTTTCCTTGTAGAATCTGCGGTACATGGGCTTATATAGGAAAGCGGAATGGTTACATGATATCCCGACTCACTTGACAATATTTTCGGCGGCATTGGCATCCTTTCGCTCCACCAGGCGATAGGTCATCTCGGCCAGGGCCTTTGAGTGGAGTAACCTTAGAGGTTTCTTGGTTTTTGCCTCGTCAAAATAACGATCTACCAGCTCCTCCACACGTGTGGCGTTATCCGCTTCCTTTAGTAAATTCAATCAGTAACTAACAATAACGAACTGCTAAGCTGATCCATACCAGCGCCCGTCGCAAGGCCTCCTTGTCCAGGTGAACCGTCTCCATCTTGGAGCGCTTGATCAGCTTGCTGAACAGCACCACATCCTGGACGTTGGCCACGCGAGTGCTGAACATCTGACCGAATCGGATGGCGTTGAACATGCACGACTCGTCTGTGTAGAGCAGCCGCAGTCGGATGAGCGGCAGTGTGGGCTGCCTGGGATGGCCCGTCAGCTGGGCCTCAGCCTGCGCTATCATGGCCTCCACCCGTTCCTTGGCAAAGCGAAACACCTTGGCGGAGGCATCGCCCTCGTTGAGGCCCAACTCGTCGGCACGATCGGGCAGGACAATGGAGTCGAAGACGAAGGGACGCACCGTCTGCAGCGGCAGTTCCTTGAGCTTGAACTTGCTCTTGTAGATCTCCAGCAGGCCGACGTGCTTCCTCTTGGCCTCGCCCTCGGACAGAGACGTGGGCACGGAGGAGCCCGGCTGGGAGACATAGAAACCCTTCTTGGCATTCACCTCGGGCTCGATGCGGCAGTCGTGTTCGTGGCCCCAGATCACCAGATGCAGGAACGCCGGCAGCGAGTCCTCGGGCAGATAGTTCTTGGGCCCACGATCCGCCCGGTTTTGATGTACCACCAACAGATGGAACCACTCCTCTTCCTCCTCCCCCTCCTTGCCTTCTTCGCGTGCCTTGTCGGGACAATTGAAGTTCACCTTAAAGTCCTTGACCAGCCTAGCCAGGCGTCCGTCGTGGATGTGGCTCAGCCCGTACAGGGCCATCTGGCTCTCGCCCTTGCGGATTAGGATGGGACTGATCTCCACCTGGCTGAGGTCCGTCCAGCGGCCAAAGTAGTTCACCAGTCCCGTGGTGCTCAGCAGATCCAAGGAGCTCAGCCGGCCAAAGCCACTGGGATCGTCGTGGTTGCCATGGATGGAGAACACCGGGATGGCGATGTTCAGGTTGGGATCCTCGTAGTTCACCGTCTGGTTGACGGCATTGTGGAAGCACTGCGTCTGGTCGCTAAGGATCTCCAGGGAAACGGGACGATCGCCGAATGTGTACCGCCGCAGGAGTTCGATGCATCTGTTGGATGGATTAAAGAAACACTATAGAAAACACAATATCCCAGTGTCGCCACTCACTTGTGCATGGAATTCTGGCTGGGCACTGCGTCGTGGAAGAGGTCGCCGCCCAAAAGGATCATGTCCACGTCCTCGGACACCGCCAGCTCCAGAATCTCCTCGAAGGCAGTGAAGCTGTCCTCGCCGCGCACAGCATCCTTTTCGTTGTAGCCCAGATGGTTGTCAGTGGCCACCAGGATGCGAATCACATTGTCGGCATCCTGCTCTGCACCCGTAGTGTCGCCCATGGCTCTGTACTTTGTTTAAATGTCACAAAAGTCCTATTTACCGCCTTAATTTCACCAGAAGCAACCCGATAACTTGTAACCTATAGACAGTGGACTATCGGAGAAGCCGCGATGTGGAGTTATCGCTATCGCTTAGATAATCGATGGGGCGCCGAATTGAAACTAGCAACTTAAAATATAAAATAAATAAATAAAGCTTATACCATCCATCTCCAACTCCCGCCCTCTTTAACTCATACTCAATAATTAAGTTGCTAAAATATATATTAATAACTTTGTATAAATCTCCCTAATAATCTACAAATCGCTGTAAACTTAAGATTAAAAAAGCTAAATTACATATAAAAGATCATATTGTCCCCTGTGCCTTCACATTAACGCTTATTGATGAGAGCGAGAGCGTCGTTCCGCCCTTTGATCGCTTCAGTACAGTTTGAGTTTCTTGTTCAGATTTCAGTCCAGATATGGCATTATGACTTCGTGGATGACATCCTTCCGCGTGTGCCATTTCAAGTGGTGGACATGGGGCTTGACCACAATGACGAGCTTGTCAGCCTCCATAAGGGTCCTGATGCCGATGGAGTCGTCGGTGTATAACTTTCGCTGGTAAAACGGGATCACATCCAGGTTCTCGTCGTAGTAACTAAAGTGACTGCGGAGAAAAGAACCTTCATTTATTTTTTACTCGTCTTTATAAGTAAGTAGAGTGGAGGCCTCACCTGGATTGCCAGGGCGTGATCACATCGTCGTTGGGTCCGCCAATCATGACCAGCTTGTCGAGTCGCACCATTCCCATCTTGAAGGATGTGGAGTTGGAGGTCACTTTCTCGTTGTTGATCAGCGGCAGGAACTCGCTGTACTTCATGTACAGCTTCTGCTCATGCGGATCGTTCCAGTAGCCGCCCACCGAGGTGTGTTGTCCCACACGTGAGTAGAAGAGCTCAAAGGCCGTCTTGGCAGCCAGGTCGGGAAAGATCAAATGGAGGAAGCTGGCTGGAAGTGCATACGATATATATAAAATAAGTAGATTCTTTATAAATTCTAGAATAATACATTTTACGAAGTGATAAAGCTCAACTCTGACTCATCCTTATATTATTTACAATAGAATCACGCTTTGTAAGTAATCTGGCCTGGATTTACATTCAATGGAATCGGTAAAGTTAAAAATAACCTAATGTGTTCAGAATTCTCTGTGGGGGTTACATAACTCTACACTTAAAAGCAGATTTAAAATGAAAGATATTACTAGAAAGGCAAGCAAAAGAATTATTCGGAATAATAGAAACCGTCCATATATATCCATTTAACCGAGATATCCAATGGGCTTGGCTAATATTGATAACTTTTTTGTGATTACAAATTCCCAAACCATCAACACCTTTATAGCTATCAAAATCGTGTGAAATTGCGCAGAACTTACTGCCGTATTGCCCCGCCTGTGGCGACGATAGGGATATGAAGGTTTTGACATTGTGATTGGGCAAACTTTGGATGGCCGCCCGGGCCAAGAGCCCGCCTTGGGAATAGCCTGTGAAGGGGTATACAAAAATGATTAATTAAATATCTTAAAGCATCAAAGGAGCTAAGACCAACACCTACCCAGCACGATGATGCCCTCCGGGTGCAGCTTGCCCACTTCGTTCAGGTAATCCCTTACCTGGTCGACCTGCCGCCAAGCGTTCTCCAGACTGTACCATCCACTGAATTTATCGCAGTTGTAAACTATGGTGCCAGGATGAACCTAAAAACCATACAAATTACAAAAACAAATCTAAATTGCGCTGCTATCGTAGACTTTGACCTTGTTATTGGTTTTTTGCATGTAAACAATAACAAGGGGAGTCCAATAACAATAACAATAACAAACCTTTTCGATTTCCCGCACCAGGAAGGTCATGGATTCGGGGCCGGAAAGGATGCCGTGAAGGATTACCACCGGCTTGTAGGCAAGTGTGCTGGCGAGGATCGAGCAGGCAGCCAGTGTCCCCAGCAGGATTTGTATCTGTAGCCTCATTTCGCAGCGAACAAAAGAGTTTGAAACTGTTGTTGTTAATGTATCCGTATCTTTTGCTGACTCTCTTCTTCTTGCTCATTGCACATTCGCAAACGCCGCCGATTGGTAAAACGCGATTATGAGAGGTGCATCCGATTGGTATAACGCGATTATGAGAGGTGTTATCGATAATCGGCCTAACGATTTTCGACTGAAAATTTGACTTTTTCGCGGAATGTTTTAATTTTAATTTATAATTAAAGCAGCCAAATATAATTATTTTTTTGTTCATGTTTATTGCATTTGGAAAAGGGATGAATTATTTACAATTAAATATATAAAATTGATTAAGTAATCATGTTATTTTCCCGCTTTTAAAACACTAATCATTGCTTACTTAGTGGTTCTATGGTTAGTTCTTACCTAAAAATAACTCAAAATAAATGCAGGAAATCCATATTAAACAGGTATCTTATAGTATTAACTAAAACTGAAGGGAACGCTATGTTTTTCCCCTGAAATATATCTAAGAAAGAATGGCGATAAAGTCTAAGAATGACTAATGAACCCCGAGAGTTCCAGAGCTCCGTAAAACGTAAAAAGTAAAAGAAAATCCCCGAGATCTGTGGAACTTAAAATAATGCTCGTTTATTCACTTTCAACTTACACGATCGTCGTTTATGTACTTTGCACTATTGTGTCTTGCGTATATTTAAGTCTAGGCGCAGCTTACACGCTCCGAAATTAATATCTACGCCCTCCGTGTGCGACTCCCGCATCTCTCTCTCCACGCAATCCATTTGTGTGTTTCTGGGGACCGGGGACCGGGGATCGGGAACAAGGTGATTTCAAGGTATATCAAATATGACAACACTTAACAGATTAGGCTTAGGGCTAGGGCGGCATCTCAACCGTTTGTTTAAGAGTTCTCGATCTAGATTTGTAGCGGCTGTGCTTGCGGTTTGTTCCGTCCATGTTACGTGTGATTCGTTAGGTCTGCTGCGACTCCTGCAGTCGCAGGATCTAGTAGAAGAAGTCCAGCCCGTTGTGGGGGCTCGGACCTCACCCGGCCACCTCCTCGCTAACAAAGTCCAGCTTGACCACCTCGGCGGGAAGGCACTCCTCCACGTCCACCTCGTTCTCCTGCACATTGATGCGGTTCAGGGTCATGGACACATCCGGTCCGCACTTCAAGCCCGCCGGCGCTCCCGTTCCAGCGGCAGCCCCTCCTGCTGCCACCGTCCCCGTGGCCGTCGTTGCTGGTGGCGTGGAGGTGGTGCTCACGACATCGTCGGCAATCACAACCGTCGGCGAGAGTACGGTGGACACTACCGGCAGCACGAGCTGCGTAGACGAGCAGGTGGACACTGCCAGGGGCTGCTGCTGCTGCTGCTGCAGCACCACAGTAGTCGTACCCGCCGCCGCCGACGACGACGACGACGCAGTGGATGTGGACGTGGGCTGCTGGATGATGATGTTTTCCGTGATGGTAGGCGTGTTGGCCGCCGCCGCCGAAGCAGCCGCCTGTGCCGCCGCCAGGGCCGCTGCCTTCTGCATCTGCTGATACTGCTTCACGGTTACCGTCGTTCCCGTCGTGGCTGTGGTCTGCGGATGCGTCAGCGGCTGCTGCAGGATTATCTGCTTCGGCTGCGCCACGAGCTGCACATGCTGGATGGGCTGTGTCTTGAATACTTGTTGAGGTGGCTGCGGCTGCTGCTGCTGCTGCTGGTGCTGCTGTTGCGATTGCTGGGGAGACTGCTGCGGCTGGATGAGAGGCAGCGTCTGGATGACGTGCTGCACCTGCTGGACGGGCACTTGCTTGGCGGGTATGCCCGCGTCCTCGAAGGCCTTCTTCTTCAGCGCCTGTCGTATCTGGGAGCTGCAACGAGCCGAAAGGGGAGGATTCCGGGGATTAGCATAGGTGCAGGTGCTGGCCATGTTCCCTCGCCATTGGATCACTTACACGGTGCGATTCTTGATGCTCAGGCTGATCTTGCTCAGGTCGTCCGAGAAGCGCATGATGGACGAGTGCAGCATGTCGATCTCCTCGTCCGTCCACTTCCTGCAGCATGGCGAGGGAACGCGGACACAAGAACACGAAAACACTGGAATTAGCATCTCCGGATCCCAGGGAGCGGACACACTTACCCCGACGGCGACTCCGCGTTGGGATGCAGCTGCATGGTGAGGTCGCCCAGTCTGCTGAACGCCTGTCCGGCGGCCGTGAATATCTCCCCAACCTGAAAGTGCATCGGGATGTGGAATCGGTTTATTATTGTTATTGTTATTGCTATTGCTATTGTTGTTGCTCTCGGCGCGCGTGCAAATTCAAAACAAACGCATCCCCGCCCACCGCCCGCCACCCCGACGACGATGGAACAACAAATTTCCCACTCGCAGGAGTGAGACGAAACGAATGACTCTCGACTCTCTCCCGCGCCGCCTTTTTCCCGCGGACCGAGCTCTGGCTGCCGGGGCGGCGGGATTAGATGTTGCCGTCGCCGGCGGATTGGCCGGGACACCGGAACCTACCTTTGTTGCCGAGTTCATGGCGTTGCGGGGCGTTTGAGCTGATTTTTTGCCGTAATTTTCTGTTTTGCCTCAGCTCGTAAGCGTGTCCAGCCTTTTGCAACACTGGCCGCGGGCGTTCGCAACACTCAAGCGGTCCGCTCGATAAGTTATCGGCACTTTTTCGCACTGTACATTTCATTTCAGTTGATATCGATATATCGATTGCGAGAAACCAGGGCTGCTAGACAAGATTACAGTTGCTATAATTTAAATTTAAAATAATTATTATTTACATTCTGCAAGAATAGAAACTAAAAAGCGTAGTAAAAACACATTTTGAAGATTTTCAGGAATTATATTCCTAAAACAAACGAAAGCCGAAGGTGATCACAGAAAATACATATATTTAATTTGTTCTTATAGTTACATTTATTACAAATGCATTCCTATTTGTGTAGAATTTTAATGCAGACTTGGTGGGCCCATCAATAATAAAAATGATATCCGATCCTACAGGTGAGATCACGGATCTTCTGCTTTAGTCGCTCCCCCTTATGCTGCTCTGCCAGCAGTCGTGACTTGAGCTGCTCGTTCTCTGCCTTCAGAGGATGCTCCATGTTCAGGGCAATAACTTGGCTGTCTACGAATCAGATTGAAAGAAGTCACAATTTACAGCTTGCGAATCTCAGTTTGTACTCACCCTCTGGATCCGTCATGGTGCCACAATCCCGAGAGGTGTCCCAGATCGATTCTAGATTCCGGCGCACATCATGCGCTGCAATCCGTCTTTCTCTTCGCATCGCGCTGTCCAAGTAAGTCGATTTCTGTGACAGAGGGGATTTATTCCGGAATTCAATTCGGAACGCAATGCCTTGAACACAAGCTCACCTTTATGCCGCTGGTAGCAGCCTGGCGATCCAGATTGCTAGTGGCCAGAACCTTTGTAGTTGTTAAAGAAGCTGCCGAGGCATTAGACTCGAAGGGTGAACTGCCTCCGCTGATCTTAGGAGCTCGTAATACAGCGAGTTCCGCCTCCATCTTGGTCACAGTCTCGTGCAGCGTCCACTGCTTCTCCTCCATGTTGCGTTTGTCCTCCAAAAGGCAGGAAATAGTGGCGTTCATACGCTCCCTTTCCGTCAGGAAGTTGCTCTCCTTGGATTTCTGAAGCCACAAATTCAATGAAAGAAATACAAGATTATATGAAATA